>PVJI01018732.1:0-32693 GCA_004026765.1 Micronycteris hirsuta | reverse complement strand
GCACACTAGAGGTCTGTCACACAGTTCACTGTGACTTTGTACGCTCGCTGTTCGGGGAGACCCAGCCTCTCTGCCTGCTTGGACACCAATTACATGGTCGTTTGCCCAACTTTAAAATAAAAGAAAAGAATAAACACCACATATCCCAACTGAAGTCCCTGCAAGTCCTTCTAAGCACACCTTCCCCTGCCTGTCCACGGCTCGCACCCGGAAGCAGTTTCTCATGATGCGGCTGAGACCTGCGCTAAGACAGTGACGCGTGTTGGCGGCAACGTTTCACCGGCTGGCAAGCTGGTGCCTCGGGCTGATTGTTTCTTCTTTGTGTCCGTGTGATAGAAGGGATCGAGCTGAACCACGCCCCGCTAGCCCAGACTTCCTGTACGTTTACAGTACCAACCGCGGGAAGAAGAGGAGACAATACACTGTACCTGCTTTGCTGGCTTTGGCCACCAGCGGCAAGAAGTCTTTGGACGTGTAAAACCCCTGCTCCCGCGTCAGGCCTTCGAAGATGGGGTCTTTGTTGGGTTCTGGCAGGCCTAAGTACCAAAAATGTATGAAAGTATCATTAGCAGGAGGAGAAACGTTTCCTGTTGGAGATTTTAAAATGCAGAAAGCTACAATGATTAAAATAATGTGGTTCTTAGAGGAAAAACATCTGTAAGCAAATCAACATGGAAGAAGTATGCAACCCAGTACAAAGAAACAGACCTCAGAGTATGCCTTCAACATACGCACACCATGAATTGACCTTCATGCCTACGGATGAGGGGAGACCCCCCCAACGGAATTTATTTATAAAAAATTGTGAATTTATTCTTACATGTTTAAACTTTAGTCCCTTCAAAGTACTCTCTCTCCATTTGATGCAATACACCTATCGAAACATTTTTTCCACTGCTCAGTTTTTGAACTCATCAATTTTGATATGTTTCTGCTGTTTTTTGTTTTGTTTTCACCTCCTCCGCATCAGCAAAATGTTTCCCATTGAGGGCTTTTCATCCGGGGACACAAAAAAATGTCGGTGGGGGCGAGATGGGGTGAATAGGGAGGTGGAGCACAGGGGTCATGCCATTTTTGGTCAAAAACTGCTGAATATTCAGTGCAGTGTGGGCAGGTGTGCTCATAAATCACCCATCATGCAATGGGTAAATGCGCTGAAAGAGTCTTCAACAACAAAAAAAATCACTGAAACTGAACGCAGCCTCTCACAACAACAGCTGCTGGTCCACTGACGCAGATGGGTTCCTACAACAGTTCCCTAGTGGGGGAAGCCTGGACCACAAGGGACCCGCCCTCCAGAGGATAATTCTGGTTTCCTTTGGGTTCCCCCTCATATGCATGTTCAGAAACATGACACACACATGTACATACCATGTTAGAGGAAAGTCACTTACATTCTTTTCTCATGTTAGAATAAAAAATAAACTGCTGGAGTATTTACATGTTAAATAAAGAAAACTCGTCACAAAAACTGAGATAAGTTGTGGATATATATTTGACTAGTTCCTGAATATGGAAGATCATTAAAAACAAGGCAAAAAAGTCAAGGAGAAAATCTATTTTAGCACAACCATTCAGCTCTTGCACATTTAAAATATACTGCAAGCAAATGAAAAGGAAAATGATTCACCAGGAGAATATTTTAGCAAACAAAATGTCTTTACTATGTAAAGAAGTTTCTTGATTTCAAGAAGGATCAGCTTTTCAATGGAGGCATAAACAAAGAACAATAAAAATTGGCATAAGAAAAAATCTAAATACCTTATAAGCACCAAAAATCTTAACTCACACTTGAATACGTAATTTAAGAACTACGAATTAAGACAGTGAGACACGATTTCCCCTCCCCTAACGCATAAAAGACTTAAGGAAATCAGACCACATGGCGAGGTGGGTCTGCTTTGCTCCTCTGACAGGCATGCAGGTCTGTGCTCGATTTCTAGAACACAGTTTTGAATTTATCCTCGGGAAACAGTAAGACATGCAAATAAAGGTTTAATATGCAGAAAATGGTTAATGCAAAAATTAAAAAAAAAAGAGAGACAGAAAAAATAGGATGGAGGAATACCACAATGCCAACGGAATGAATAAATTAGTCTTATTTTTAAAAAGACAACAGAACAAAGTGCAGCCATGGAAACAAATATTTGAGAAGTGTGGTACCGGATTTTAGTCCAAATATAGTGCTAAATGAACTCCCAGGAGACAAAACTCTGTCTAGTATGAGTCAAGGTTCGCAAAACAAAATAACGTCAATTATATAATCTGTACAGTGATCCCTTCTGGTGGCGGGGTTATACATACGGTATTTTATTTTTTCATTGTGTCCTCATTTTCCTAATTTTCTACAATGTGCACGGAACAATTACATAATTAGGAAATAATTGTGAGGATTTTGAAAAGAAAAGGAAGAACAAGCTTAATTTTTTTTTCCAGGTATAAACAAAGCAAATCGGGTATCAGTCACCTCACTGCAGGAAAGTGAAGAATTCCTTCATCTCGGTTAAGGACTGGGGGGCATTCCCAGTTTGATTTTATTTATTGTCCAAAACGCCTTCCACCCCCCCGGGGGTCCTTGCAGGGAGGTATGAGTTATTTTATACTGAAATAGAGGGTGATGGGCGGTGGCCCGGGGGAGCGCGGAGTAAGAAGCACAAGGCAAGGATGACGCTGTTCCCGAAGGGAAGGTAGGTGCCGGACCTGCTCTGAACGCGGATGGAGCCTGTGGCTTGAGTGTGCGGCCAGCAGCGACCCTTTGGTGTCCCTTCAACTCCATCAACATGTTGCTCTCTGTCCAGCACCCCTTCACCTGCTCTCCTCCGAAGGGCTGCCCTTTCCTTTCAGATTATTTTAAGACAACTTGGTTTTTACATGATCTGAATTATCTAGGAAGGTCAGGCAGGTCATTTGACTTGCCTTGGCCGTGGCTTCTCTGTAAATGAACTGGGGATAAGACTATTTCTTCACTTTCCCATCGAGAGGGATATTCTGTAGGTATATTTGTAACACGGAAACTGTTACATAAATGTGTGCTTCCTTATATAATGCTTTTGGAAAGCCTGGGACAGCGGCGGTTACAGTTACACAAAAATACCTGACCGTGTACTTGAAAACTCTAATGACAAAGCAAAGTTTCTTGAAAGCTATTTTTTAAAAATTACCATAGTTTAAGTTGCCCTTGCTGAGTGAAAGCAACATTTACGCATGCTGCACTATGAACTGAGATTTGAATGAGGAATTGTCTCCCTTCTCCCGTTACTATACTATGAAGGAGCATATGCTTTGTACAATAGCTTCGTTTTCCTGTTAAAAAGCCATAAACAAACTAGAAAGCCAACCTGAAGTGCTATGCAATTTCAAGGTGATAGGATAAGCAAAAACCTTTCAAACAGACAAAAAACAAGCCCTGGAGAATGTAAGTGGCGGGTAGGAGTTCCACCCTGGCTGGCAATGAACTCTGGCGTCCTGCCTTGGCTGCCGTCTAACCGAGCTCTGCCTCGCTGCCAGTGGCCCTGCAAAGAGGGGGTGGCGCCTGGTGCCCACTCCGCAGACCCCCGCTACAATGACTGACCAGAAGAAATGCAGACAGTCCTATCACGTCCCCACCAGACCACAGAGAGGACGCTCCTGTCCTGCAGGGGTCATTTCACAAGAAAGACTCTTGGGTAAAACACAGATTTCCCTTTTTCACCAGCACCAAGCCTCTGACAGGACCCCTCAGTTTCCTGTGCTTCTCTGCATTCTGCATTCACCATGGCAATGAACTTCCTGTTTCCCAGACCCAGTTCTCCCCGGAAGTGCTCATGGGCACCGGCTGGATGGGCGGGACGTTCTGGCCTTGGCAGGTCGGCTTCAGGAGAGGGGAGATGAGCCAGTACCGGGACGCACCACTGTGGCTGGGGTGCCCTTGCAGCCCAGGGAGCCCCACCCCAGGTCACCCACACTCAGATTCCGAGGGCCGGGAGCCCTTCTCCCCCACCTGGGGACAGGTCATCCCTTAGGCCCTAGGACCGTGCGTCTGAAGCGGGCCTCGCAGACTCTGGTGGAGCGGCTGAGAGCCCTGCATTCTGCTGACCGCAAGGCTGTGGGTGATTAGGAGCAGGGCCTTCACCATAGGGCTGGCATTGGAGAGTCCCCCCCCACCAGTGACCTGCTCTGTGACCCGTGTACGTTCCCGTGACGTTAGTTTGCGTGTGTGTGCTTGGCTAGGCCAGAGCATCACATCACCTGATCAAACACTGATCCAGGTGTGCCGTGAAGGCGCTTTACAGATGTGGGTCAGGCCTACAATCAGCTGACTGTCAGCAAAGGAAACGGCCTCAACATCTGGGCAGAAGAGATTCAACACGGAAGAAGAGATTCTGTCTGTCTGCAGGTCCCAAACGCAGGTTTCAGACTTGCCGGCTCTCACTGTTGCATAAGCTAATGCCCCAAAACAAATCATATATATATACACACACATACACAAATCTATATATACACACATCCATAAAATCTATATATGAAGATTACATATAAATTAAATATAAAAATTATATAAAATATATAAATATGTACATATTTACGTACATATCTCCTAACGGATACAATCCTTAATCTCTCTGATAAAACCGACGGCTCTACCTTCATAACCCCCTACATCTCTCTATCTACTTACACAGCATCACGATCGGTACATAGTGAATGCCCAGTGAACATCAGCTACTCAGGTTAAGATAGGCTTATTTATTCTATAGCTTGTCAATTTGTTTCCAATTTCGCATCTTACATCAAGGAAAGATTACAGCTTACATCGGAACCAAGTCTGAAACGCTCACGCGTGCTGCGCAGCAAGAACAGCGAACCTCCGTCAGTGGGATACGAAAGATGAGGGAACTCGCAAGCCCCCACCTGTCAACAGAAGGTCCCCCCGAGAGCAGGAGGCGCACAGATGAACAAGGTGTGTGTCCACACCGGAACCACGTCGAAATGACACCGAAGTGACCTTTCAACCCACCCTTCAGTGGGAAGGCGCAGGTTTATGAATAAAGAGGAAGTGGCAAAGATTTGACAAACACAACAGCTCAGCATGGATACAGGACTTTTTATCTTCAAGAAGTCCTGGAAGTTTCATTGTTCCCCGAAAACAGTCACTGAAGATTTTGGTATTTCAGCAGGTATTTATACCAAAGGACTTCCTGAAGAACTACTGAAAATGACCATGTTCGGGCTCTCCAAAAAGAAAAGAAAAAATTTTTTTCTTATAGGACAGGAAATCGAATATAACATTTACTGCTTCCTTATATTCTAGGCATTGTTCCCAATGCATGACATATAAGTGATTTTTTAAATATAATAATTGAGTGAATTCTCGAAACGACTCTGTAAGACAACTTATATTATGATCCACGTTTTAGATATGAGGAAACTGAGGCACACAGAGATTAAGGAACTCTGCCAAAGCTCGCAGAACAGGAAGGAGCAACATCAGTTTCTAACCTGGACAGTGCGTCCGCAGAATCTATGCTTTCATTTTAAAACGCTGCCCTTTTGAGGTATCAGGTCATGACGAAGCCCTGTCATACTGCATGCCACCTAACCAGTGGCGTCTAAGTGAACCATTCCACATCCAGTACTAAGCGTGGCCGCAAGGCTCCAGATAGAGACGCACAACCCGGAGTGTGCGGCCAGGCGCCCCCTGCAGGCAGACGGAGGGCCGGCGGCTTCCCTCGGCTGTCTGTCTGCTGTGGGGTCATTCTCCCCAGCGCCCTTCCTTCCGGAAATGTTTCCCTTGTCAAGTGCATCCCCCTTGGTGATCTGCTGGTTCCCTTCCAATATTTGATCTTCTTTGAAGTACGGGTCTCGGCTTTGTTTCCCCGGCACCTCCCCGCTCTGGAACAACCGCAGAATAAATAATGGTGGTGTGTACCATCAATTCTCCCTGCTCACATTAAGTCATGCACACTCCAATGAACACGAACAAGATATTAAATATTCCGGTTCATGCTCTGTCTCGTCGTCTCCTCGGTCACTGAGGAAGAACAAGCTTTTCAGGCTGAGCCTCCGCAGCTTTGGGAGGACGTACTGAGGAATCGCTCAGATTCTGTAACGTCTGCCTGTGTCGCCTGACGGGGTCGCTTGCTCAGTGGTAACTGCGTTGAGCAAGCATTTGTGCAAGGCCTCTCGTTCCTGAGGACATCCGCCTGAATGGCAGCTGAGCCACCGTGGGGAGGACAGCGATCACACAGGCCTGACCCTGGAGACGACCTCACAAACCCCACGCAAGTGGAGGAGACAGCACCCTGCAGGAGAACCAGGCTCGGGCCCCTGGCCAAGGCCTGGGGCCCACACAGAGGAAGGGGCAGCGCTCTGGGACACAAACCCTTCTCCCTACGGGAACACCCACTCTCGGAACTTCACCCCGGTGCTTTGGCCACAGAGCAAGATGTTAGAGCCAAACCCCGCTGATGGGACGCTACTATGCAGTCTGCTGGCTGACCACAGCAAATGCGGCCAACGGCAGACGTCCTCTGTGTCCACCCTGCCGAGGACGTCTGCCTCCAAGACCTCGCATCCTCCTCAGAGAAGAAAGCGCGTCGAGCGCACAGTCCGGACGCCCAAAGCCTGGTCTGGGGATGGCGGTGCACGCGGAGGCACATCAAAATGGCAGAGGAAAGAGAGAGGCATCAGACACGCCCAGGGCAGGACACCCAGCCACGTGCCACAGCTATCCACCCGTGTCTCTGTCACGGCAATGCCCCTGTGGGGCCATTGCTTTTTATTTTTCTTTAATCTCTTCAAAGTAGCTTCCTGCCAACTGATTTATCTCTACAATTATTTGTAAACTAGGCTATGTTAATAGGACTAACACCTCTGCAGTCAGACTCGCCACACTGAAAGTCTCGTTCTGGTGCTTCCGAGCCACTTTGACCTTGGGCGTGCTGGTTACTCTCTCAGAGTGGCAGGCAGCCTCCTCATGCCATTGTTCGGGACTAACAGGACAGCAGCGTGTGTGAGGCTCTTTGCATACATGTAAAGTACATGTTTGCTTTCGTCTGCAACCTCTCCCTAAAAGCCTGGGTTTGATTTAATAAGATGACTCATTTGGGTAGACATAAATCAAATGTTCTTCTAAACCCCGAGAGACGCGGCTGATATTATCACATGGTTAAGTGGTCAGTGTTGAACAGAGGAGCCCATGAAACTTGGCATCTTTGGCTGGACCAGAAGGGAGGGGCCGAACCAAGGTATTCCAGCTGCATTCATTCCACAGCATACAATGGCCTCCAAACCAGGACGGCAGCAAGATGAAGACCCTCCCCAGTCCAGACCTTGCCATGCGAACTGGGGTCCAGGAACATCTTGCTTCAGGGTGCACCTGCCTAGCGGTCTGGAGAACCGGGTGACTGTCTCATCACTTCCCCTTTCTAGCTGTACTGGGTGAAATTATTTAATACCGGGATGCTCACACTCCTTGAGTTTGGAAAGAAGAGATGGCCCTGCCTGGTGTATGGGCTTGTTCTAAAAGTAGGAGAAGAAATGCACATAAAAACAGTCTGGTAAATCTAAAGCAGCATTTGAATATAAATCATTGTTACTATCTTGGGCAAAATATAAAAACTATGGAAAATAAAGACTACTCACAAGACAAAAAGATTCACAGTCAACCCTTTCAAAGACAAAAGATATTACAATTAGTCATAAGAAGAAATTTCAATGAATGCATATATGAAGTGTCAATGTAGGTATGAAATCAAATATGTGTGTCCACTAATGGATGTATGTAATTAATACCTATTAGAAAAGGCAAACTTTTCCTGTATCAAGCCCAAACACCTGGGATTACATTATAGAAGTAAAATTCTCTCTTCACAGGCAGAGCATTCCACAATGCCACAGTGAATTATAAAGTTTTTCATCTGTCACTTAAAGACCACTTATACGACTCAAAAGATTTATTGCTTATTTCCAAGGGACAACAGTGCCATATGGGTTATAATTCTAGGATCAATATATTGATTAGAAAGAACAGATCAATGCCACACCATTGTGCTTCTTTCCTCAATAAAACGCCCCCGCCCCCAGCACCCACGGTAAACACACGCAGTTCGGAGCGTGCGGACGGCACTCAGAGGCACAGATTTCACAGCACACGTGAAATCGGGTCACCATGCGTCCCAACAGGGCTCACTCCATTGATTTTTCAAATCCCCATTAAACATCTGTTTTGTGTAACTGCTCTCTGCTCGCGCTCTCGATGTGACCACAGGCCTTAATGGTGTGCGTGTCACACTAATGGTGTGCGTGTCACACAATCGGTTAGACCCTAACAAGATGAAAATGCCAGGGACGCAGTCACCAACCCAAGTCACCGTTTCTCCATGACATAAGGAGCTTTTCTGTACAGAATCACATAATAAGGAAGTCCAGGGCCAAGAGAATTCCTGCGCATTCACGCACTTTTGAAAATCTGATAGATGCTGAAATAAGGTCTCCTTTTTGTATTTGGCAAAAGGATAAATATTACAAAAGCATTGACGAAGGCACTACAATGACCAAAGATGATAATTTCTACAAAGTTACAATGCATTTCAGTCACTTTTGTAAACTTCATGGAGAAAACATGCAGACGTTCTCTCGTTTACCATTGAGTCTGTTTTGTGGGTCTTTATATTAGAACCTAAGACCAGGCTTTAGTGCAGAGTATGTGCAGGTGAGAAAGAACAAAAACGTATTAAGAATGCAATTAACAAGTGTGACACAGGAGATAAACTGAACGGACGAAGTTAAAATTTCGGAGGATTTATCTGTAATGAAATATCCAGCCATTTCATGTAACAAAGTGAGAAATGTGACTCAGTGAGCCTTTCTGAGTTCATAATTTTTACTTCTTTTCCACATTTGGGAAAAATAGAGACTTTGTTTTAATTAATAGAATAATGTCCAAGGATTCCAAGATGGGCAAAATATTGCTGAGTGTCGACGCACCTGACAAATAATTTCTATACTCGGAACCATCCTATCTATCGTTCTTTCTACGTAAAGGGCATGTAAAACAACCAAAACGACAAAATCTTGGACAAAAAAGAGATAAAGTATTTTTCTTTATACTTTTGTGATGTTCCCATAATTCTCATAATTAGCAAAAGTTATTTCAATAATTAAAATGTAATTTTAATACAAACATATGATCTTGTTAAATCCCTCTTCTAGAAAAGATATACTGATGTGATTTACTATTATTATCACAAAATTCTACCTGTCCCTGTGCTGTTTGGTATTATTTATTAAAGTAAGACTTACCTCTTGGGCCTTGTTCTTGGTTTCCCGCCCTTCCCTTTTCTCTGTTTCTTACTTTGATTTGGCTTTTTCTATAAAACAATTTTCTCAAATTTTAATCTGCACAGTGTGAAGCGAAAAAAAAAATCAAACAATAAGCCTCGGGCAAAGGTTTTTTTTTAATGACTGGAATTCTTAGATGGTGTCAGGAAATCACTGTTTAGGACTGCATAAGGATACTACATTCCAAAGTAAAGAAATCCTTAATAATAAAATACTAGAAAGGAACAGTTATATTACAAAATAAATCTACCGGGCCTACAAAGAAAACGAATTTGCCACAGCCACCTGCTGTGAAGATGAGGCAGTAATCTCAACAGCAGGAAATAAAAGGGAAGAGGAGAGGAAAATACAAAAGCACAGACATTAAAAAAGTAATTAAAACACTTATCTCCATCGACATACATAACGGAAGAAGCCCCTCCCCCAGCCACCGAACACAGGCCCCGGTGCAGCACCGGGAGGGCAGTCATGCTGCCCCGGTGAACACACTCTCTGTGCACACACACTCCGTGCAAGGCGGCCGCCCCTCCAGAATCACCTCTGAAGTGTCGTGAATGTGTTCATCACCAGTGAATGTGCCACACACTCACGGCATTGTATTAGTGACGTTCTCAAAGGTGTTCTTAAAGACGGTACTTCTGCGTTTTTTATTCAAATGCATTCTTAAATGCAGGCGCTGGCGACCTCGTTCTTTGTCATTGCTTCAGTGGATTTTACAACTACATTTGAGGCTACAGTATTCAGCACATTGAAAATCTCACAGAATGATTTTTAATGTAACATGCATTTCGGTAATGCACTTAAACTGTTTCCTTTAAAGCCGTGCTAATCTTAGCTTGGGATGCAAAGAGGTGACGCACCATGCAAGAGTTGGGGTCATGGATTAAACCTGAAATGAAAGGGAAGAATCATTCTGAATCACTCATGGAAGCTCTGGCCTTCGGAGTGCTCTGCACAGTGAGACAATGCAAGCCTTTATTTTATTTGAAAATAAAGCCCAGGCAACGAAAGTGCGTGGTGACCAGCCACTGTCTTCTGGAGCTTGTTCTGGCCATGAACTCCCACCTGGCATGTCCAGAAGCAGAGTAGCGCCGCCTGGCTCAGGGTCAGAAGACCCCTGCTGGGCTCCAACAGCTCCTTGTTAGCCATGCACTGTGAGTTCACGCCCAGTCACTGACCTGTAAGCCCCCCTCTCCTCATCCTTAAAGACAGAAGCGTAACAACAATGCATTTCCTTACGGGGCTGGCCCTGGGATGAGTAAGCAGAATACAGCTCTATATTGTTGTAACTACCTCACTTTACAGGTGTCAAAAGCCACTCACAATCATAGATATGGGCTCTGCTACCACAGAATGCTTTTTTCTCGCAATGATATTTCCAACTCAGTTTCATTTGACTTACGCATTTTCCTCTTATACCGCAAATGATACATTTCTCTGCAAATTTGTGTTCATCTAAATCACTACTATAATTTTATATACTTCATAAAAATTACTTGATTTTTTTCAAAAAATGTTATGATATCAGAAAAACAAATTATTTCTAAACTTAAATATACTTCCAATGTAGTTAATATTGCTGCCTTCTTGCTGAGTAAGAGTTTGAAATTATTGTGTTGGCCAAAAAATCCATTCAGTTTTTTTTGCCATAGGATGGCTCTAGTAGTGCTTCGCTCCCTTTAGCTTCATTTGAAACAACTTTGTTTGCTTGCATGGTGACAGCTGTTATATCAGCATGCATTTAAAAAATTATCAAAATTGGTGAATTTTTGTGTAGCCACTGTACTTTTGAAGATGGAAGGAAATAGTGCGACATTTTTGGCATATTATGCTTTATTATTTCAAGAAAGGTAAAGACACAACTGAAAAGCCAGAAAAAAAGGATGTGTGCAGTGTATGGAGAAGGTGCTGGGACTGATCAAACGTGTCAAAAGTGGTTTGCGAAGTTTTGTGCTGGAGATTTTTCACTGGACGATGCTCCAGGGTTGGGGAGACCCACTGAAGTGGAAAGCGATCAAATCAAGACATTAATTAAGAAAAATCAACGTTATACCATGTAGGAGAGAGCCAACATACTCAAAATATCCAAATCAATAAAGTTATCAGTAAAAATGAAAAATGTAGCTTTTAATGGAAAAACTTAAACTTTTTAGCCAACCAATAGAATACTTTTCTAGGAATTCAGAAAATTTCACAAAGTAATCACTTTCTAAAAGACATTCCTGATGGACAGAGTCAGCAATTTCAGAAACATGGGGTTGACCTTCTCAAACCTATTTGTTCATCCACAAAACAGGTACATTACCTAGAAGCAGAGTCTGAACTTTGCCTGGGTTTTTCCAAGGAACCCAAGACTATGAGAAAAATATGCATCTTTGCGTATGTATGCACTTATCGTGAATTTGTGCAGCGGTTTACCTTCTCATTATGTTCTGCAAGGAGCCTGTGACTCGCAGGAGGTTAAAGAACCACATTCACCGAGATGAAATCAATTACAGTGTCCCGTTTATCCAAAGGCCATTCCACGTTCCCAGCATGTGGTCACAAATGCCAGACACAATGAAGTTATCCACACCTGTCAATCACTGCCCCAGGAATAAGTGCTAGTTGATACAAGAATTTGTAAGTGCATTAGTCCCGGTATAAGCGAAAGCAATAGCTCTGACATCAGACATAACTGTGCACACCACCACGTAACCTTGCACAATCAGTTATTTACGTTTTAAGCTTCATTTTCCTTATCTATAAAACCCGCTTTGCAGAGAGATTGATTGAGATACTATATCTCAATAATATGATAATTGCTTAGCACAGTGACTGGCATATGACAAATTGCTAATAACATTGTTTTTTATGTATTTTAAACTTTTAAAAATCCTATTATTTTTACACTTGCACCTTCCTTGATACTTAACACGATTTTAGCATAAAACACCAAAACCACCACCATGAAAATAAAAAGAAAACCTACAGATAATTTATTTAAACTTAGTGCCACTTGAAATTTCCTCAAATATAACTAACCATATAAAACTTGGCAGGTTCAATGCATATTTGTTACATATCTAGTGCTGAAATTTCATTACATAAAAGTGCCAAACAAAAATACAGTCTATTGTGTTCAACTTTCAGATCTGGATACCAGCTGTGATTTTTAAATTAGGATGAAGACCAGTTGGAAGTAGAAATCTTAGATGTTTACATACTTAACCAATTATTCATGAATACCCATCGAGTGCCTACTAGGTGCTAGGGAACATATTAGGTGCTAAGGAGACGCAGATGTCTACGTGGCGCCCAGGACACAGGGCCGGAAAGTCAGAAAAAGCCGCGGGCAGTTCTGGGACACCCAGCCTGGTGTGCAGCGCACTCCCAAAGCACACGCCGCCTGGGCTGGGGACAATCTCATTCAAGCTGAGTGGTAAAAGATGAATGTGTCCAGGGGTGGAAGCAAAGGCAGGACAGGGTAAGTGTCCAATTGAGGGTCACTAGGTAGGGTGTGGTCAGGGCAGCAGAGGAGGCGGGACAGGAAGTAGCAAAATTTGAAATCTGGCAGGTAGGCGGGCCCCAGGCCGTAAGGAGCCAGGCAGCTCACAGCAAGGAGTGTGGGTGACACTGCAGGGAAAGGATGTGATCGGCTCGGGACTGTGACAAGGACGAGCTGGTGGAAGGGTGCGGCGCTGATCAGCAGGCGGTGAGAAGGCAGGCAGGTGATCGTGGCCGGGATGCTGTGTGAATTCGGGTGAGAAAGGAACACTCACCTGAGCTTCTCCACCTGGAATACTAGCGACCTCCATTAACCCGCCTCACAGGGAGTGTCTACAGCCCCCGTGTGAACCCAGTTTACCCTCTGGGCCAACCTGCTCACCCAAAATCATTTAAAGTACGATAGGGAGATACTGAGGGAGGAAGGGCGAACTTTGAATAAAATGTAAAACGTGCTTCAAAGAAACTGTCTCTCAATGTCCTAGAGGCGTTTTTATTTCCTTCCCCTGTTACAGGAACTTGAACGGGGAACGCGGGGCTCACGGAGACACTGAAAACAGGGATACACGTGAGTGACAGCATGTCCTTTAGCCGTTTCAGAGTCAGAGCCAAAGGACGGGGTGCCCAGCGGTGGTAGGGAACAGCGGGAGAGGCACGGCCAAAGCTGAGTGGCCTGTTGCCGTTTCAGTGGGCACCCCCACAGCATTGTGCAGGATGGCAGAGGAAGAGCACGGCCTGGGGACAAAGCTGTTCCATCAGTGACATATTTAATGGACTGTGGGGCATCCAAGAGAGCTGTCCTGCAGATAACAAACATTCAAGTCTGAAGCTCACGAGAGAAATCTGGTCTGGACACACAGATTGGGGAGTGACCCCAGGGAGTGCCCGCAGGACACAGAAAAGAAGGCCCGGGGCGGAGCCCGATGCATCCTGCCACCGTTGAACGGAAGGAGGAGAGCTGGGGCTGAGATAGGCACTGAGGAGCCTCGGGCAGTGGGACAGCCCGTGGAGGAAGCCGAGAAAACAGAGGCAGGAATTCTGGCTTCCTCGTCTGCGCAAGCAACACAGAGGCAAACTTAAAAGCATCTATCGAGTGCATAACGATGCACACCATACATAAAGCATCGAGAAACAGGTGTTCGAAGGTGCTCCTGACTTTAGGGCTCCACCTTCTCGAATTTTAAGCATAGTACAAGGACCTATGGTTAGTTTTAGAAACCACACAGCTAAAAGAGACGGACTGAGACAGAGTCTAAAACAGAACAAAACAACGAAAGAGACATGCCTGGATTGTAACTATGAGAATCGATTCAAATGAGGCGAACCAGAAGAGGTTTCTCGAGGCAACGCCGGCTGGAGGAGGGAAAGGGGGACTTCGGGGGAGCATGTGCCGCTGCCTGCCCAGGGCCCGGAGTTCGTGGCGACCACGTCCACCCTGGAGCGGCTGGAGGAGGGAAAGGGGGACTTCCGGGGAGCGTGTGCCGCTGCCTGCCCAGGGCCCGGAGTTCGTGGCGACCACGTCCACCCTGGAGTCCTTCCTGGGAAGAACCGGTCAACGGCGGCAGCTCCGCATTAATTAAATTCTGAGTAGGCAATACAAAACGAATACAACTTAGCTTGTATCACATTTGTTTGATTAAAAACAACCTTTAGAAGGGTTTCTCTCATGCTTGCAAGATTTCTGGCAAAACTGAAGCTCTGAATTAGGGAGGTTTTATTCTACCTCCACGAGGTTTGGGGCTCCCACGAAAGGGCGCATTCCCGTGTGGGCGGCACTGCGGGACATTTTCTGGGCTCTGAGAGCAAAACCCAATAAAGTCTGCAGACAGGAGAGAGGCAGGCCCACCCTGGATTTGCCCCCTGTCCCCTCACCTCCCGACTGTCAGCCTACCTACCTCTAAATGCCTTAGTTTCCTCTTCCGCATTTCTCCCCTGAGCTGTTTAAAGAACTCTTGAATCATCATGTGTTATACAGACATGCGATTGAATTAATAAATGAAACCAATTTCACTACAGTTGGAGCCCACTGCAGAGGCAATCTCGTCCGCTCTTTCTAGAAGAAACCACCAGGTGAAGAATCTGCAGTGACAGTGGATGGCAGGATTATCAGGGAGGTCATGCTGAAATTCCGGGTTGCTCTTTGGGAATTATGTAAATTCCCTGTAAGCTATACAATATATTCATCACAAGCAAAAATTACATTATGTTCAAAAGCACCTGAGCCACTCCAACCATAGTATATACAGCACATATCTTGACAGGATCAATATAAACCTCACACTTTTAAAAGTCAATGAGAAACTGTGAATCCAGGCTGGTCACCGCCAGTGCCCCGCCTGGGGCTCTCTGAGGCCAGCTGCTGCTTGTTTGGGAGGATTCAGGAAGTTGCGCGGCAGGAGCAAAGACCAGTGCAACATGTGGAAAAGCAGCTCGGGTGGCCCAGTAAGTTGGGTGGGGCGGAGTCTCTGGGGATCTCCAGGGTGGGCCAAACAGTGTTAGCCAGGTTGATGGAGTCTCAGATATGGCAGCAGCTTGGCAGCTCTGTGGCTCTGTGGGGGGACAGTTTAGAAAAGGGACAATGGCTTCTGTTCACCTTGATGCCAGACACCTCAGTTTCTCCCTGTATGCCACTGGTGCCTTTCAATCTGCTACCCTAGGCCCAGCACAAGTAGCAGCCATCTCAGATTGCTTTTTAACTCAGGAAAGGTGACCCTGGGCAAAATACAAGTGGGGGGCTGACTCTGGCCTGCACCACTGGGGAAACCCCAGGGCCAAAGCACTCAGTGGGCAGCTACAGACCACATCAGAGCACCACCAACCTGCCCCTGCATAGCTGACCCTCCATGGAGGGTAGAGGTTGGTGGTCAATAGTCACAGCCAATCCTTACAGATGACTGGCCTGGATAAATCCCGCCCCTTGATCTGCCAACAGCAACCAAGGCTCAACTACAAGAAAAGGGTGTACTCAGCCCACATGAAGTGTATACCTCGAGTACCCAGCTTAGGTGATAGGGGAGGCTGTGCCACTGGACCCAATAGGACACCTACTACATTAGGTCACACTACCAAGACATGGAGTCAAAGCAGCTCTACCTAATACATAGAAACAAACACAGGGAGGCTGCCAAAATGAGGAGACAAAGAAACATGGCCCAAATGAAAGGACAGATCAAAATTCCATAAAAAGAGCTAAACAAAATGGAAATAAGCAATCTATCAGACACAGAGTTTAAAACACTGGTTATAAGGATGCTCAAGGAACTTAGTGAGGACCTCAACAGCATAAAAATGATCCAATTAAAACGAAGGATACACTAATTGAACAATTTACAGGGAATCAACAGTGGAGTGGATGATGCTTAGACTCAAATCAATGATACACAACAAAAGGAAGTAAAAACAACCAGTCAGAACAAAAAGAAAAAAGAATCCAAAAAAGTGAGGATAGTACAAACAGCCTCTGTGACAACTTCAAGAGGTCCAACATTCGCATCATAGGGGTGCCAGAAGGAGAAGAGAAAGAGCAACGAATTGGAACCTACTCAAAAAGATAATGAAAGAAAACTTCCCTAATTTGGTGAAGGAAATAGACACGCAAGTCTAGGAAGCACTGAGAGTCCCAAACAAGATGGCTGCAATGAGGCCCACACCAAGACACATCATAATTAAAATGCCAAAGGTTAAAGATAAAGAGACAACCTTAAAAGCAGCAAGAAAAAAGCAGAGAGTTACCTACAGTGGAGTTACCATAAGACTGTCAGCTGATTTCTCAAGAGAAACTCTGCAGGGAAGAAAGGACTGGCAAGAAATGGTCAAAGTCATGAAAAGCAGGAACCTACAGCCAAGACTGTTCTACCCAGCAAAGCTGTCATTTAGAATGGAAGGGCAGATAAAGAGCTTCCCAAACAATAAAAAACTAAAGGGGTTCATCATCACCAAACTAGAAATGCTAAAGGGACTTATTTAAGAAAAAGAAGATCAGAACTAAGAATCCTGAACCACCAGTTCAGAAGAACCTATGAACCCCAATGTTCATAGCAGTGTTACTTACAATAGGCAAGTGCTGGAAGCAGCCCGAGTGCCCATCAGTAAGTGAGTGGATCAAAAAACGGTGGTACATTTACACAATGGAATTCTACGCAGAGAGAAAGGAGGAGCTCCTACCCTTTGCAACAGCATGGATGGAACGGGAGAGCATTATGCTAAGTGAAATAAGCCAGGGGGTGTGGGACAAATACCATATGGTCTCACCTGTAAGTGGAACCTAATCAACAAAACACACCAACGAGCAAAACAGAACCAGAGACATGGAAGTAAAGAACAAACGGACAGTGACCAGAGGGGAGGGGGGAGGGGGATAATGGGGAAAGAAGGGGAAAGGGCAAGTCAGGGAACATGAATAGAGGACTCATGGGCACAGACAAGGGGCATGAGTTGACTGTGGGAATAGGGGGAACGGGACAGGGGAGAGCAATAGAGGAAAAGATGGGACAAGTGTAACTGAACAACAATAAAGAACAAACTATGAAGAATAAAATGGCAAAAAATACAAATCTATCAACCACCAAATATAAAAAACAAGCTAAGCAAACAAGAAGAACAAAGACAGAATCATGGATACAGAGAGCATTTTGATGGTTGACCAATGGGAGGAGGGTGTGGGGGTATGGATGAAGAGGTGAGGGGATTAAGAAGTACAAATAGGTAGTCACAGCACAGCCATGGGGATGTAAAGTACAGTACAGGAAGTGGAGTAGCCAAAGAATGTATATGTATGACCCATGGACATGAACAGGGGTGGGGGGATTGTCTGAGGGAGGGGGGGTGCTGGGTCAGGGGGCAAAGGGGGAAAATTAGGAAAATTGTAATAACATAATAAAATATAATTTAAAAAAATAATTAACTTTAGAAAGTCAAATAAAAAATTATCCTGAACATCTCTGGTTTAATAAGCTAAGCAGTCAGTGGGGATGATATATTTTTCTAGCTTCTGAACAGGTGATTTCTATTCTAATATGTGGTTTTAGGGCCATTTTTTATCCTTTCAAATACTGTCATTTTTTTAAAGTCATATTCTAATGCTAAGCTGTTTGAGCTCTGCTTCTTGGAGCATGCATGTAGAGCCGACATCAGCAATTTAATCTAGCCCAATCAGTTTCAAAGTGCGGCCCCCTAGACTCCATCGTGACCCTATCTTGTTGTCCTGCCAATGTACTTGATAGATTACAAAGAAGAGAAAGGATGTAGTTCGGAAGATCTGTTCACCGCCAACTGTCTTAACAGCTCTACTTCACAAAAGCTCAGTAATAATAAATATGTTAAGAGTTTACATTTGCAGAGTGTTTTAGTACTTAAAAATAGTTCTCGTGTATTTGAGATTCACGACGACTCCATGGGCCAGATACCTTTGTGACCATTTACAGTTGAACAAGCTGAGGTTCAAGGCAGTAATTTAAGCTTTCTAAAGCCTCGTAGCTAGTCAGTGCCAAAGCCAGATTCAACCCATGAAAACTCTTAAATACAGTGTTCCTCCCTCCATTACTTAAAATATATATTTAGGATAGCATATAAGTCTCTATTATCAGAGAATAAAAAGAAGGAGCCTTAACTTAGCCTGTAAAAATTTAGCATATAACGATCTGTGGTGTCCTAAATTTTCTGAATGTTAACACAGTAGTTTTTATTCACTGGAAAGGAAAAAACACGCTTTAAAGATTAGTAGGTAATTACTCACATATCATCCCACCTACGCTACATTTTCCAATGATTTTACGTAAACTAAGCCTACTTAAATTTACATGATGTCTTGTGAAAGGATCTTCGAGCACTATTCATTTGTCTAAAGTCCGCATCCACCACGACAAACCTATCATCAATTCATCTTGATGAAAGGGTAATAATTAAAGAGCTATTTTTCCTTCTTTCTACTGCAAGTCGTTTGACCTATGTTAAATCAACTATCAAATTCTCATTCATTATTTCTACATGAAGGGTTTTGCCAGCTCAAAAAAGTATAAATCTTCATTTGTCAGATTTAAACTCTACCTGTCCCAGTTGTTACCAGGGCTCATGGCTTTATCCTTTAAAAACAGCAAAACACTGTCAAGTCGCACAACCCACCCCCGGCCCCCGATGACCGCGGAATCGATAATACGTGGGACGTGGAAGTGCGCAGTTAAGGGGGACAGGAGCTAAGTGCGGTCCTCGTTAGCCACATTGAGCTGCAACGCTGCAGCCGGCTCCCTTGTGTGGCCAGGGATCAATGTTCATCTCCTGACCACGAACGAGAGAATGCAGGCTCCTGATTCCGGATTCATCTCGAAAGAGACGATAGATTTGTACGTCTGCAGTGGGAATAAAAGGTTTAATTTAACTGGCATTGCAGGAAAGAATACATCTACACTCTCATTCCTCCTCATTACCCTCACTGCTTCCAGGTCCCCTGTTGACAGAACCACCGACTGAAATGCGTGCGCACAGTGGGTTAGCAAGCCAGCCACCTTCAGGGACGCTGTTCCAGCCGACCACAGGAACAGACTCGCTCCACAGTGGTTTCCTGCTACGTGATTTAAAGTGGAACCACTTTTTCCATCTCAAATTTCCTTATAAAGATTGTAATTTCGTGCCAAACTTCTTCATGTGCAAACATTTATTTTTAAGCAATTAAAAAAAAGGCGGTATCATGTACTAAACTCATGGTGAGCTGTTTCCAAACCGTGCCCTGTGGGGGCTTCAAAATGCAGATGGGCTCTGAGGTGACACAGAGAGAGCGTCACCAGTGTGAGTGTGACTTTGACGTCTCTGTCTAGAACTGCATCGTGTCTATGCATTCATGCACACACGTGTGCATGGTGATGCGCTGACACACACATGCAGACGCGTTTTTATTTTTCTACTAAGACAAAAACTAGGGGACCCCGTTGTTAAGACAGAGTGGCTGCAGGCGTGCTGGGGGTTACAAAGATAATCCATGCCACTGTAATCTGAAAATGTTAGAATTACTAGGAAAGAGTTTTTTCAACTCATCAGACAAGATTTCTCATTCCGTATCGCCCCAGCATCGCTGCAGCAAATGGCACGGTGCTAGACAGACACGGGGCGTGGGACGCGGAGCCGAGCCTAAGTCCGGGGCCGGACTCGCCTACTCCCCGGCTGCAGAGCCTCTGCCCCATTAGGTCACCCTTTCACCATGGCCCCTCGTCTGCAAAACCAGGACAAGACCGCGAGTAGCACCAACCTTAGCAGGGCCTTCGTAGTGAGCACGGACGACAGCAGATGCCGCAGGGTTGTGGGTGTGGGGTGTCGTAACAGGCCTCCTGCTTCCTGCGTTTGCTTCTTCATTCCTTTCAGCCATTTGTCAATAGACACTCATTAAGGACCCCCCCTCCCCCATGTTTCAAGGACTTGGTCAGGAAACAAAGAGGAGCAGAGCATTCTTAAGACTCTAAAGCTGGCAAGTGTGACTCTGGCGTCAGTCTGCTCACCCGAAAAACTAAGATGCTGCTATTCGTCTCGGGAGACTGCTGTGAGGGTCAAATGAAATCTCACATGTAAAGTCCCAACCACAACACCGGCTACAGACCAGGGATGGTCCACATGTGTTTACCGAATGAAGGAATGAGGAACCGGGCGAATGGCTGGGTGGAAGAACACAGGGATGGGGGGAGACATGCTGTACTTAAGACCAAGAAGAAACAGGACTGAACCAGTCATTCCTCTGATCAGCAAGCATGTTTATAGGTAAATTAAAACAGACACTGGACTTTAAAAATGGAACTATAACAGGTAGTAAGATTTTACATAATCGGCAACAAATACTTTTGTCCTATTTCCTCCCGTACAAAAATCAGCACCCCCGAAACACAGAACTTCCTTCCACGGGAGCTGCCTCATCCCCGTCCGCTGTTTACCGACTGTGTGAAAGGCTCACGGTCCAAAGAGCCCCCCGGACGTGGCGGGGTAACTATGGGATATTCCAAAGCTAACAGAGCAGGGTCGGTGCCGGCCAGCAGGCAGGGGTGATGACAGTCGACGTTTGACTGTAACGTGTGTACAGCAGCCCATGAACGTGCTACCCGACGCGTCTGCGAGGAGAACACACACCCGTGGGCACCCAGTGGGCATTTTTACCCGGAGAACGACGATTCTGCCTCAGCCAGCAGAAGTTAATCCGCAATGGAATCCGTTTCTCTAATCAAATATTCGTAATGGAGACTTATAATCATTGTGTCTCTTGAATGAATATCGATCAGCAGGGAAAAGTCTATTGAAATGGAAGGACAGCAGCATTTTAACCTGTTTGGAGCGCCCACCCAGCCCCATCCCTCGTCCCACAGACACCCCACAGCGACCGGCTCTGCTGAGCTGTCCTCCGTAGGGAATATCACCGTTCATCCAGTATTCGTCCATTTGTTCCACAGGCAGCCCCATGCTACATTGAAGAGTGTCACGAGAAAGAAACCAAGAGTGTGCCAGCATCTTAAATGGTTTAAAAAATTAAAAAAGGTGAGTATCAGAGCTAGTCACGCGCTCAGCAGGGAGGTGAACCTGAGTGCACTGCGCTCCAGCAGGAGCTGCCCAGGCCCACGGGCCGCAGCCTGATCGGAGCCCGGCTGCCGGGCCGACGGGGCAGGAGACGGGGGAGAGGCTGGGAGCCAGAGCCGGTGGGCAGTCCCTGGGTGCAGAGCCTTTGAGGAAGCTTTCAGGGGACTAAAAACATTTCTTTTAGCTATCTTAAAAATACTACTCTTTTTTTTTTTTTAAATTGCTACAAATTTACCACTGTCAATGCAAACTTATATATAAAATCCCGGGAGGCCCGACTCATGAGTTAACACAAGACAGACTTTGAGTGAGTGTGTGTGTGTGATATACGTTGTGTGTGCACACACATTCACAACTACAAGTCCACAAGGAAGACCGACCTCTGACACACCACACTGGCATACCTGTCTGTCTGTTTTAGAAGGGTTTGCCAGTGATAAAAACAGTGCAGCTCCATCAAAAGACGGCTCGCCAGCACACATGGGCTCCCCTCGATGTCCAAACCACCCCCAAGGGGCGGCAGGCATCGCTGCTCCAGGCAGAACGGCCTCTCTCCTTTCCTGCTTTGCGTGTCTCCGGCTCTCCCCTAACCTCCTCGTGAGACAGGATCCAGGGTACGGGCAGGCACCCAGACATGCCAGGGATGAGCCAGCCGCCACGCCAGGCCAAGTTTCAGCCCCTTGGCAGCTCGTTCGCCACCCGGTCGTCCACAGCTGGTGCACCTCTGGACTGGTCTGTGTCCAGCTCTGCAGGCCACTCAGTGTGGGACTGTCACTCCCAGGATCCAAAGTACAGTGAATGTGGGGACAGGAGGCTGGCAGTGTTTTCAGGGCTGATGTGGCAGCAAGTCAGGGTGGGGCAGGGTGGGAGTGACCCAGCAATGCACAGACGTGACAATACCGTCCCTTTCCTCTTTCAAAAGAGAGAACAAAACCTGAGGGCGTCTGTTTATCACTGACCCCCGACCCCCAAGACGCACACACAGGAGCAAATGTGCCAGAGCTCCTTGCTGACTTGACTTTGGAGCGTTTCTGTCTGACTAAGGAAAGCATGTGTCACTCCTCTACGATTCGGGACATAATGCCAATATTTATAGGGAGTCTCCGATTGCCGCAGACTCCCCTGAAAACCTGCACTCGGAGGGAGTGGCATTCAGAGGTGAAAAGGTGAACTGTGGCCAGCTTCATCCTGTGCGGCGTTTTCCAGTCCTGCGTGTGAACGCAACATGATGCTGTCTCTGCGGAGTTTCACTTCACTCGATTGAACAGGAAGCATCTGATCAATACAGAGAAACCGAGTCCCGTGCTCCTGCGAGGTCACTCCAATGAGGATTAATCTCAGGGAGGACGGTGCCTGCCTCGTGCGGCGGCTTTTAATCCGCTCACACCAGTGGGTCCCAAATACTTGCTATTAGCACTAATGTAAAAGGAATTACCACTTACGCATGGCTTTGCGGTCTACTCCAATGAAGGGGTCAACAGCAAAATGAGCCTTTAAGGGTGTGAGTGATTCCTGCCATGTAGCTGGGAAATAATAGCTCAATTGTTTGTCATTTAAAAACTAATAACATATAGAAACATCATTATCTCTGCAGCTTAATATGTGCCTCCCCGAAAACCTCATGGTCTGCAAAAATTAAGGCAGGGAGCATCCCTAATGAAGTTGTAAAACATGTATCATTTACTAAGCAGCAAATTACAGCTTTCATTTTGGCTTTAACAGATCTTTAATTTTAGCTTTAACGATGGCATGAAAAACGTCTTCCGAAACCCTCGGATCAGTGCGGCCGTGGAGATAGGCGGCTTCCGCCGCCCTGCCCTCGGGCCGCCTGCGGCTCTGGTCCCGAGCAGGGACCTCTCCGAAAGCGGAGACGTGCACGGACAAGACAAAATGATACGGCGCTTTTCCATTAAGAGTCTCATACCTAATTTCGACATTTTCTTATTGATTAGTGAAGAGTATTGAATAATCTAGTGAATGCTATAAATCAAGTTTTATGGCTACATTAAAATGTGAATGTTATAATAAAAAGGTTGAAGACAAGAGAGGCAGACGTTCTTCCCCCCCCCTTCCTTTCTCCCCATCCCTCCTCCTTTCAATACACGTTTATTAAGTAGCCTCGATATGGTAGAACTATTGTCTTTTGGGCCAAATTATCTAAATTTGTTTAAGTTGGATACTTAATGCAACGTCTATTTGTACCATCAAACCATAATTTCTGTTGTTCAATAGTTGACAGAGTTTTATCTAAAAACTCTTTTCAAGGCTGGTGTGGCTCAGTGGATCGAGCACCAGCCTGCAAACCAAAGGGTCTCGAGTTCGATTCCCAGTCAGGGCACAGGCCTGGGTTGCCAGTTGGGTCCCCAGTGGGGCACAGGCAAGAAGTAACCACACATTGATGTTTCCCTCTCTTTCTCCTTCCCCTACCTTCTCTCTAAAAATAAATGAATAAAATCTTAAAAAAAAAAAAAAAAAAAAACTCTCGCCCTGGCTGGTGTAGCTCAGTCGATTGAGCATGGACTGCAAACCAAAGGGTCGCCGGTTCGATTCCCAGTCAAGGCACATGCCTGGGTTGCAGGCCAGGTCCCCAGTGGGGGCCACGTGAGAGGCAACCACACTTTGATGTTTCTCTCCCTCTCTTTCTCCCTCCATTCCCTTCTGTCTAAAAATAAATAAATAAAATTAAAAAATTAAAAACTCTTTTCAAAAGAAAAGTATTTTATGTCCTGCTCAATGTGCTTGTAGAAATCAAGCACACCTCTCTGAAAATGAGGAGGAAAGAGTGGGCATGCCCCCAACACCTTTAATAAGTTCTTTGTCACCAGTCAGCTGCCCACACAATGCTCATCACCTGTTCCACAGGAACCAGGAGCTTGTTTTGGGCTCGGAACGTAGGACGGCATCCGGACACGAGGCCTGGAAACCTGGACCGTGTGCCATTTCTCGGTGAGTTGCCGGAGGCGAACGGGATCCCTGGTTTTCACTGCCTTGCAGGTGAAGGCGAGGGAGGGGTCAGCTGGAGGAGGGAGCCCACCGTGCTGAAGGGGTCTTGGTGGGGTGGGGGGAGAGAGCAGGGGAGGGGGCACGCTGGGGTGTGCCGGTGACACCCTCCAGGGCAGCACCCGCCACACCGCCTCTCAGCTTCCTGTCCACAACGTTTCCGCTTCCGTAACAGCGGTGGGTAAAGCGGGCTCACAGTTGTGAGCACGGGGAAGAATGATACTTGTAAGTGGTTATTAACGATTGGATTATTTACTTGTAAACCTGCTCTTGCCCAGCCCTGTACATAGTTACTGATCAAAATCACAACTGGAAAGAGCTGGGGTATGACCCTAAATACACGTGATGCAGGAATTCTAATTTATAGACACTTATGCACAAAGGACGTGACGCAGAAGCACGGTAATCAGCGAATGTCGTCACGTGTCAGTGAGCACTGACGGTGAGCGAAGGCGCAGCACAGAGAGATGACACCAGCGTCTTTGAGAGGAGGGAGGCGGAACCGCAGGCACCGTCCCAGTGCCACTTATGGCACCGTCCTCGGGTCAGCCTGCAGTGTTGCAGCTGCCTCTGAGTTCTGTGACCAGGCCGTCCGTCTCTCTGACGCTCTGGCTGGCGAAGAGCCGGACGGGCTGGGTCTCACGTGCAGTCCTGGAGGCCCTCCCCGTGGAGGTGATGCCCAGGGAACTGGTGCGTGGGCATGCTGCCTCAGCACCTGCATCGTTCCACTCACGGTATTGGAATAGAGCGATTTAACACTTAATAAATGTTTTCACACGGGCCCAAATTTTAAAGGTGACTGAAATGTTTAGAAAAGTTTTGTAATGTGGGGTATCATATGGGGTTCCCCCAGGAAAGAGCCGCCACACTTAAAGTCCGGTAACTGCAGATTCTGTGACAAAGGACAAGTCGCCAGCAGGTGTGTACAGTGCTGAGGAACTACGAGGCTCGGTCTGGTCGCCGGAAGAAGGAACCTAACATCAACCTTCCTGCTGGATAACTGGTCCGTTTGCTCTGTTTGCAGGTGCAGTCACCTTAGTAGGCATTCTGCACAAATTTACAACACAGCCAGGGGGTTCCCCCGTCCATTCCATGAAGTGAAATGGATCAGAAACTTCTTCCTAAATCCAGAGAAAACTGAGATAAAAGGTACTTCGAGGATGATTAGCCCCTAGAAGGGGCTTACCTTGTCCAAAATGCTCCTGATCTTCCTGCTTCTAGGCTGCCTTTGGGGAGCCACCCCCACCTGCCTGGCAGAGAGAGTTCTGGGAAACAGAGAAGCCACCCAAGCCATACCGCCCCTGCCCAGGACTCCCCGGGGCGGACCTCCTCTGCACGGGAAACAAGCAGCTGGGCTTTTAAACTCTAGTCTACTGCTTCCCATTCCTGTAACAATGTCACGTCACTCTAATAAATTTCTTCGTTGTCGTCTGTGAATTTTTAAAGGACCAGCCCCTGCTTTGTTCTTCTCTGGACTCTTTGCCCAGTACACAGCAGGTGCTCAATAAATGTGAGTTCAATGAAGGAATGGTGAATGCCATTTTTGCTTGTTCATTTCTTAATTTTTCTCAGCATCATAAAAGCAAGGTTCCCTACATATGTGATTGAATATTATTATTTTTTTTTAAAAAGATTTTATTTTCAGAGAGAGGGGAAGGGAGGGAGAAAGAGCAATGTATGGTTGCCTCTCACATGGCCCTCATTGGGGACCTGGCCCACAACCCAGGCATGTGCCCCAACTGGGAATCGAACCGGGACCCTCTGGTTCCCAGCCCGCACTCAATCCACTGAGCTACACCAGCTGGGCTTTTTTTTTTTTTTTTTTGAATTTTTTTTTTTTTAATATCCGAGGATCCAAATATAATTTTAGGGTAATAAGACTGAAACTTATTCTAAGATGAAAACTCAGAGACCAGACGAATACAGGCACTTTGGATACTTACCTATTGTTCACTTAATTATTCATACAAACAGATGGGATCTGCTAAAAGTGAGATTTTTCAGCCACAGCAACGTTATAAATCTAAGAACTGCAAATGTGAATACTTCTCTGCCCACGCACGATCAGCTCAGACTACCCAAGTGCTCAGAAGACCGTAATGACCCAGTAAGTAGAGTTGGTTCATACAAACTTAAAAAGAAAAATTTCCTAGCTGAATAATTTGCACAATACTAAACAAGATAATTATAATTTTTCTTCTCAATTTTTTAACGCCATGGACAGAGAGCCCAAAGAATGAATATTAAAATTCCTAAGTTTCTTAGAGCAGAGATGTGCCCTAAAATGAATGCTGTAAAAATATTTTTCCTTCTTTCTGTCTCTCTTTCCCTCCATCCCTGCGTCCTTTCACATGTGACCCCAAGACTCAATTCCGACACATAGACGGGGGGCTCACGTGGGGAGAACAGCACGCGGTGCCCAGTTGGGAACCCCCATGCGCTCCTCACTAGAACCCTGAGACCGCAGGGGGCCAACACCAGGCCCGTGGGCCCCGTCCAGCCCTCTGCCTTGTTTCTACCCGGAGGCAGCGCCGAGCTCCTTGCCCCAGTTAAGGAGCAGTTACGTTATACAGTCCTGACATTACATTCGGCCCTTTGAAGGCCACTGCGAGGCTGATGTGGCCCCCGGTGACAACGAGTTGGACTCACGTTGGCATCGGGACCATGGGCCATGTAACTCGGAGGGCGTCCACCCAGCAGCAGCTGTTTCTCAGCCCTTTGACATGTTTTAGTCTTCTTCCTTTGTCTTGGTATCAGTTTATACTTTTACTAAATACACAAACTCTCTAACTTCACTTCATTTCTAAGTACTCTGGAGGTAACCTTTATAAATGGATAGTTTAAATATGGCAACATTGTTGCCTGGGCTTAACCTGGTTTTAACTGTTGCCTTTGTGCCTATACTGCTTGGCCGCTTTTTCTCAGGTGGAAAAACAGGTTTGGGGAAGTTACATCAAATTCAAACATCTGTGATTGCCATGACTGATTCTAAATAGAAAAAAAAAGTGATGCATGGTGTGAGAACCACGTTTAGCCAGTTTTTCAAATTTAATTTTATGGGTTGGCAACATCCCCTAGTGTAAGTGAAACACAATACAGGAACTCTGGAATCACTGCCCTGGGTCACACACAGATTCCAGGGACACGCGGGACGGTTACCGTGCAGCTCTTCTAGGTGCTGGCATTTCCACGCCTATTTTGAACAGATTTAGATTTCTCACTGGCAACATCTTACTTGGGTCATTTAAAAAGTCAACGATATGCCCTGGCTGGTGTAGCTCAGTGGATTGAGCACGGGCTGGGAACCAGACGGTCCCGGTTCGATTCCCGGTCAGGGCACATGCCTAGGTTGCGGGCCAGGTCCCCTGTGAGGGCCAGGTGAAAGGCAACCATACATTGCTGTTTCTCTCCTTCTCTGTCTCCCTCCCTTCCCCTCTCTCTAAAAATAAATAAATAAAATCTTAAAAAAAAGGAAAAAGTCAACAACACCCTGTGGCATTTGACTGCCACACCCACTAGCCCCTGGGCAAAGTGAGGTCTGAGATCACTGCTTTTGTCTGCGTCCCTCTATCTGTGATGCTGAAACACAGCGGAAATATGTACCTATTCATACAATGAATGATTTCCCTTTTCCCATACTGCCAAGCCCAGGGTGTCTTGCATTGTAACAACGCTTCATTCATTTTTTGTTGAAACAAGCCAATAGGAAAAAAAAAATGTTTGAAGCTCTAGTCAAAAGTTTTAATTATTTTTAAATGTCAATGATACCAACAGAACTCAAAGGAGAAAACAATTATGGAAGGAATGGGGAAATGCATGCAGATACCCAGCCACCTGAAGTGCTTTTAGATGATTTTAATCTCCATTTAATTTGGAAGTGAACACTCCCGATGCCTGCCCTCAGTCTCTCCAAATGACAGAAGAAACAAGCAATGACTTCTGGGCAACTCCAAAGCTCTGCCCACCTGGACACGGGCTCCACGCTCTCCCCTCTTTCTACTTC
Organism: Micronycteris hirsuta; assembly: GCA_004026765.1. Taxonomy (NCBI): domain Eukaryota; kingdom Metazoa; phylum Chordata; class Mammalia; order Chiroptera; family Phyllostomidae; genus Micronycteris; species Micronycteris hirsuta. The sequence continues at coordinate 4,339 of PVJI01018732.1, read as the reverse complement.
GGTCCGCAGTTCCTGGAAGTGACGTGTACCTGTCCCACCAGAGCCACTGTCAGGTGAGAAGGGCCAGCCCCCGCCTTCCTTCCGTGGGAGCGTCATCAAAACAACATGGAAAGGGAGGACCTCGGAGGGTAAAATAATTTTTGAAATGCGTACTATGTGCTGGGCGCTTTATAGGTGACCTAACATTCAGTGCCCACCGCAGCTCAGTGAAAAAGGATTTTTAGTTAAGAGAAAAGTAGGGCACGAACAGGCTGACACACCTCTCCAAGGTAACACGTCCTGCTTGGTGGCAGATCCAGGGTCAGCCTCAGAGCCCACCTGCCTCGATTTCCAACACACCGCCCTGGGGATGAACGGCGCTGTTACAGCTAAGTGTGAGCGCTAATAATCGGATGAATGCCATTTGCAGAAGTTTTCCACCGTGTCTCCCAGGGAAGTGAGCTACGCTCACCTGCCCACTCACCTTCGCCTCTGGACTGGCAGCCAGGGGCCACCCCCCGGCAGCAGGTATTTCTCCCAGACGCTCCTTCCCGCTCAGCCATTTCTCGGGCTTCTAGGTGCCTTCTGTGTCCTGACACTGAGCTTGGACGCCTCCGTCTTACCCACCTGTGCTTTCACCTGCCTCCAGGCCAGCCACTCGGTAGACCCCCCACCCAGCACCACGCCTTCGACAGAAAATCCTGCTCTGAGGATCACCCACCCCTCCTCTCCGAGTTCTGTGTCCCGGAGCATCTCTGCATCCCGATGGCCTGGCGGGGTGGAACGCCATCTGCAGATGAGCACCCACCACTCCATCGCCACAGCGTATTATAATAACACATGGTATGAATACAAAGGGCATATGTACAAACAAAATACATTATGATGACTGTAACACTACTAGGTTCAAGAAGGCAAAATTATAAAGAGCTTTTTGAGCCAGGCTAAAGACTTTGGATGCTATCCTGGGAAAGACCAGTGTGCAAGCCGAGTAACTCTCTGGGAGTGAAAAGACAAATGTCTCGACTAGGGAATGAAAAAAAGGGGTGCCCCATGTCAGAGACGTTTAGAAGCAGACTCCTCAGGATATGAAAACGGCCCAACGTGGTGGGAAAGGGGGAGGAAGACCTTCGAAGCCGCGGTCACGCTCAGGGGCCGAATCTGCACGAGGCCTTGCTTCCCGGGTGGACACGTCCGGCTGCCCTGGTCGCTCACACCCTCCGCCTCTACTCCAGGCCCAGGAGGGCTGTTTGCTGTTGGCGCGTACCCCGTGCGGGGACTCCCCTTTCCTCCCTCGGGCGTGACTCTAAGGCTGCTAAAACCTGGGAGGCACACCGATGCTGCTCCTAGATATCAGCCAGTGGTTCTTGTACCGGGCCAGCCAGACAGAAAACACACTCTGCCGCGGGTGGCTGCATTGCCACCCGAAAGGTCAGCCAGTAACCAGAGGAGAGGCCTTTGGCATTATCTCTGTCCCACCTGCTGCTCAGGTCTTGCATTCAAGCACACACGGCGACAGTCTCAGCCCATTCTGGGACCCCCAGGCCCGCTTAGGGAGCCTGCCAATAATAACAGGCCCTGGCCAAGCAGCTCAGTCGGTTGGAGCATCGTCCTGATACACCAAGGTCGCAGGTTGGATCCCCCGTCAGGGCACAGGCAAGAGTCGGCCGACGAATGCAGAAGTAAGCGGAGCAGCAAACCGATGTCTCTTTCTGCCTGCCTCTCTCTCTTCCTCCCAATCAAGCAATGAATTTTAAAAATCAAAAAAATAATGTTGCCAATAATAACAGTGATAATGATGATACTTTTAAATAATTTTAGAGATAAGAAGGACCATAATCTGCTAAGCGATAGCCAAGTCTCAGATTACAAAATGCTTTAGATAAGCCATATATATATATATATATATATATACACACACACACATATATATATATATATATATACACACACACAAACCATATCTATATGGTTAGAAGAAAAATAATATATCTATATGGTTAGAAGAAGAAAAATCTGGGAGGACCTGCTCCCTGTATGTGAATAAAACTGGTGAAGTCTGAGGTCGGACTCAGGTGCTGCCCACACCGAACAGCAGAGTGGGCATGCATGTGCTCAGACCGCGAACCCGGATGGCGGGGGGACACCGGCCTCTGGGGAGGCGCCTGGACGAACACGCACCTGGGAGAAAACTCCCGACTGTACCTGTGTAGGAGGGTGCGCTGGCCATCCGTCAGCAAGTCCTCACACACCTCTTATGTCCTCACTGTGCCTTTTCGCTGGTCTCGAAGTGCAGATCGCGGGTGTGTTTGACTTTCTGTCCCCCTCCCCCCACAATCACTTATGGGGCAGGAAATGCCACCAGCCCCGCGGCCGATGGCATGCAGGCTCTGACGCTCCTTAGCACTGGCACCCCAGTTTAGTCTGGGTTTTCCCCAAGGCAGAGCCTGAGACGAGAAATCGACTGCAAGCAGTTTACTTGGGCAACGATTCCAGAAAACACCTGTTGGGGAGTGACAAGAGACCAGAAAGAAAGGAAGCAAAGGGTGTTTTCAAAGAAGTTAACGGCATGAAGGATGAGCTCAGGCCTGCTAGGCATTCTGGGAGCAGACGTGGCCACGGGCCCCAGAGCCGGCCCACTGCCGTGGCCAGGATGCACTCAGCCTGCGTTGCTCAGGGCGGGTAGGCTGCCCGCAGTTAGCTCCTCGGTCTGTCCTGCCGCCCCTGGTGGGCTCCTACTGTGAGTCCCTCACTGCAGTGTGACCCAGCCCTGTTTTATCAACTGCAGCCACGTCAGCATGGCCCCCAGCCTCCCACCTCTACGGACTCAGGTGACTCTCCCCGGAGAGACCACTTCTGACCCTTAAAATGGTGCCCGACACTCCTTGGAAGAAAAAATAGTAAGTAAAATGGTAGCAACCTTTGCCCTCAATCAACATATTCAGCCAACTCCGTGCACGGGTTTTAGAAATCACGATCCAGACAGCACTATCTTTCACACGAGTCTTTTTTACTTTCTCCCTCACCTGTAAACTGGGGAAAATAAAACCTACACCCTGGGCGGCGAGAACGGAAGGAACTAATAAAAATATGCTATTTTCTGTACAGCTTATTTTGTTTCCTATTTTCCCTCCCTTTGTTTTGTTATTCCCTAAATTCCTTCAATTACTTTCCATGCCTCACCATGTCTACTTCTCCGCTACTTCCCAGGCAGGCTGTTCCTGGCTTCCCCCGATCCTCCTCGTGGGGGGCTCCCGCCTTCCTCGTCTCTCCTGCCGCCTGACGCCAGCGAGACCCTGAACTGCTGCTTCCCCAGGACCGAGGAGCTTAGCGTTTTGTCAGCGTCAAGCTGTTCTGAAGGAAGTGTTGGTTTGTTTCTCAGCTGCAGCCTTGACTTAGCAAGCCTTTCTTCTAAACTTCTAAATAATTCATTTCGGGTCAGGTTTTTGCTACCAGAAACTTTTCCCAGTAAGTAACAAGTTGCTGTATCTCCAGCAAAAAAAGTATGGTTTGGTGGTAATAGTGGTTAGCAACTTATTAATAAAAGATGCCTTCTACAGGAGAAAGGTGTGAGCATCCCGCCTCGGCACAGCACGGATTTCGCTACTATGTTTTGATGGGAGCGAAGTAAACAGAAGTAAAGAGTTACAGCGTCTATATGACTTCTCCCCCCTCACATCGCCTGTCAGTAGGCGGTGGTATCAAAAGTTTCAGGAGTTACGCCTGACCTCACCGGGACGCGAAAACTCCTCTGTGTCTCCACGTGTTGCTCCATTTCAGGTTTTCTAATAACTTAAATAATTGAAGAAAGAGAGGCAGTTGGAGAAACAACAAACAGGAAGCATGGGACAGGCCTCCGAGAGCAGCGGACTCATTCTCCTTCGGCTGAAACCACTCCTAATGTGGGTTATGGGCATCCCAGACGGACTTCCCAGTCACTTCAAACTGTCATTGAGGTGTCCCCATGACATGACTGGGGTGAGGAGTTTGGGGCACTCTGCTGGTCACTGCAAGCCCAAAGGAGTGACGGGTACAGGCGCAAAGGGACACAAACTGTCTCCTGACATTAAAAGTTGCAAGTCCCGCGCGCCGTGAGCCAGCCCGCTCAGAGCGCAGTTTACTGTCTCTCCTCCATCCCGGCAAGCCCTGTCTGTCGGCACGTCAACATTAAGATTTAATAAGGGCGAAATGTCAGTCCTGGGCATGCTCCACCGTGTCCCAGGTCGGCAGGCAACCGGAGCAGTCATTCTAGCAAGTGGCACCACGCAATCATCAGCGCTTCTGCAAAACCAACCTGCGACGGGATTCAGGTTGACTGCGAGGAAGGGAGCAAGTGTGTAAAACAGTAAAGACCTGGGCC
>PVJI01018731.1:0-32652 GCA_004026765.1 Micronycteris hirsuta | reverse complement strand
TTTTCCTTCCCTACCTTTTCCTACCTAGCAGGTTTCTAACCAAGCACAGTGTTTAGACCAGGTAGGGTCACCCTGGTTTAGGAGGGTCTCCTTAGTCTGTGTGTTACGTGAAAACAGGCGCTGATTTCTGTACATGTGTATGTTTACTGTACATATTAGTACTTAGAAGGTTATTTTGTGCATGTGTACTGAACTGGCTAGGATTCTACAGAAAGCGTGAAAATATATAAGTTGAACCATATGAAACTACCATTCTTCTTAGCATTAGCAATTTTGTGTGGTTCACTCTAATACGTCTATTTTGTGTCAATATTTATTATTCCTATTTTGCCTTTTAGAAGTATTCTTACCTTCAGTCCAGATGCCTTAACATATGTGGCTCAAAGAATTATTTTCAGTTCTGCAAGACATTTCCCATCCTACTCATTCTACATATCCAAGTTTTTCTGACTGAAAATGGATGGGTACCTGAGAAATGTTATAAATATCTACTCCTCTTTCTTGCTAGTAACAATCTTTCTATTATTATTTTTCTGATCCAGATGGTTTATTATAAACATGCAGGAGGTTTTTGAGGCTCCTTATAAAGTTACAGTGGTAACTTTTAGAATTGCCATACATTATTTGCCTAACGAAAAGACAATGATGATGCTGTGAATAAGGCAAAATCAGTACATTTAATGATACATGGTACATTAGATGATACAAAAATAATACATGGAGTTTTTCAGGGTGAAAGTAGATATCAACTGGAGAATTCGTGACTATTTTGTCCCATGGTTTTGATTTCCATGACTATGATACAGAACTTGAGTTGCCCTTAAATTTGGAATGTCTTCCGTATTCTGCCTTCCCACTCTTGCCAGCATTTTAAAATAATATTCTTAAGTCATAGCCAAAAAAATTACTCTATTCTGCAGTTCTTTTTTTAAGTATATTGAATTGAATGACTTGGGTAGAAACTTTTAAAATAAAAACCAATAATATAGCTAATCACAACTGTCCCCTTTTGGGCCAAATTGAATTTCGTTTTGCTTTGAATTCTCACTTGAACCGCTGAGAAAGAACAAACCGGTCACAGAGCAACAATTACCATCTTTCTGTCTGCGTGCACCTACGTAGTCTTTGCAAAAATGTTTCAGACCACCCTGTTTGGTCACATCATCAGGCATTTCTGTGGGGGTAGTTCATCACAAATGGGCCTCTTTTTGGTTTTTTCTTCAATTTTGATTGATCTCTTCTTTGTTTATCCTCCTTTGACATTTTTATTGAATTCATTGGGGTGACATTGCTCAATACAATTACATAGGTCTCAGGTGTCCAAGACTCTAGTATGTCCTCTGTATATTGTTCTGTGCGTCCACTCCTGTGCATTGCAGTGTGTTCAGAATCGCCCAGATCTGGAAGCAGCCCAAGTGCCCATCAGTAGATGAACGGATAAGAAAGCTGTGGCACATTCACATAATGAGTCTCGTTTTGAAAATCTCAAATTTTACACTGCCATGTTTGTCAGTCCCTCACTATGAAACAATGAAATTGACTGAAGCCATAATTTAAGGAAATAGCTGGTTGTGGGCGAGGTCTCTTAGGACAATGGTTAAGGTGAAAAATGAGATGTAAAATTAAAAGAAAATGTTGAAACAGGCTAAACTAGTTCTCAAAATCTTTTTTTTTTTTTTTTGGTTTACAAGGCCTTAGGTATTGAATGCAGAAGGCTTTGGGGATTATCTAAACCGAATGTGTTAAAATATCAGGTTGTTAGAGGATTTTGATTCAGGATCTTATGTATTTTGTGTGTGTGTTGAGTGAGGCACCCTGAAAACTTCAGTGAGATTTTTTTGGATAGAGTGGGCTCTAACTTGCCTTTATGTTTGCTTTTAAGATGGGTGCTCACCCCAACCAAGTACCAGACTCTGTTCTCAGTCAGGGAACTCTCTGCACTGTGGTTATCAGTTTTTATCCCTCTACTTGATTTGAGTTTCTATAAATTTTTTGATATGGAAAATGAAGTGAAGTGGGTCAACCAAATGCTTAAAACATGGCACAGAAATTAGGGATGCCTGGAAATACGTGGCTCAACCACAATAAGGCTTACATGCTTGGACGGGAACGCTGAGAATGTTGGTCCACTGGTATTTGGATATGCAAGAAGGCTTGTAAATCCAGCAATCAAAATCATCTTTGGTACAATAGCTTTTATGCTGGATGTTCAGAATATTCTTGAAACTACCCTTTCCACTTTGAGCCAGGGATTGTAATGAATAAAGCTCCATATAGAAATAACCACATCCAATAAGAAAAAAAAAAACATGCTATGGTGATTTTCATTCCAAGAAGCCGCCAAAAATGTCAGCTAGATATACTTGTAGCATATTATGATTATTGTAAAATAAGGACAGGTGTCTCTTTATGAATTGGGCTTGACCTAAAGTTTTTCTTTCTACCACACACGTTAGCTAGAGACCAGGAAATTGGTTCTAATACTAAATTGCTACACTGCTATTGTTATACCCACGTTTGGGTTTTCTTCCCTCTTATGTATTTTTCTTCCTTATATATATTTACATTAGTCTATCTACTTAGAGACTGCGTGAAAGACAAATTCTAAAGAAAGCAAATAAAATAGGGACCCTGGCAAATCCTTTGACTATATTCTGCCAGGGTCAGGGGTGGGGGAGCTAAATAAAATGCATCCAGTTGTGATGCCTCATAATGGGTCCCACGGAAAAGAAAGGGTTTGCTTATAGAAGGAAGACATGCATTCTCCTGAGAGAACACACTTCGCTGCCGGCCAGCCAGCTGAGTCACGTGGTGGGAGGGGGCTCTTTTCTTCTCCGCAAGCCCTCCTCTGATGTCACGAATCTCTTCTCTCCTGGGAGAATTAATTAGCATTCATTGGGCGCAGTTGGCAAGGAGAAAGAAGGGCGCGCAGAGCGTGTGTAGGAGAGCAGGGAGGAAGGGGCCCGGCGGGGAGCGGGTCCTTCCCCCTCCGAGCTGAGCCGCATTGAGATTGGAGGCACAATCGGACAGAGAAAGGCTGTTTTATAACTGGGATCCTCGGTGACGTATGGCTGCCTGCTCCTTGGCAGCTGTCTTTATGGACCAGTAGGCAGAGGGGAATTGACGCTGACGAGACTTTTGCATCTTGGAAGGGACTGTAATCTACTGTAGTGAAGAACAGAACCTCTCAATCACACGAGTGTAAATAAGAGACGGAGGGGAGTCCAAAGAAAAGGAAGAGGAGGGGAAAAGTGTGTGCTGGGGGGAGCGGGGAAAAGCATTTTTGGTGGATGGTATGAAGCCAGCCATGGAAACTGCAGCCGAGGAAAATACTGAACAAAGCCAAGAGAGAAAAGGTACCCAGCGCTGACAATAGCCTGTTTAAAGCTTTTCACTGGGGGTGCTTAAAAAGGGGTAGCCCGGTTTTGTGTCTCTCGTAAAATAGCTCAAAAGTAATCCCTGTGGCACGGTCTTGCTTTCAGGGTGTTATTTTTCCTGTAGCCTGATGTTAAATTCATAGACCAGCCTTTCTGCAACCCATTCCTGTTCCAAATCTTCCTACAGAACAGGCTATTTCCTAGAACGGTGTCCACCGTTTGTCACCTGGACGAGCTGGATTGGGGGAAACTGTCTTTTTTGTAATTGATGGAATGCCATCACTTTGATTCTCTATTCTGCATGTTCTAGTCCAGGGACACGGGACGCATTGTTCGCGGCTCATGCCGAGGAACCAGAGGGGCATGCATGTTAATTACACTTCGGTTCCACGCGCGCTGTAGCAGTTTGGGCTCATTTTCTGACCGCATACGATTGCTCTGTCTGTGTATCAGGCCCTGGCCAGGGCATGGCATAGCCATTGAAGTTGGAGCTTGAGAGAGAAGGTGTCAGCTCTGTTGCCTGTTGCTGATGAAATTGGGTGGGTGGGTGGGGGGTCTTCTGCTCTTCATGATTTGGAGATTTGGGGGGTGAGGGGAGATTGATAAAGGTCCTGTTCCTGAAAGGGAATCTTAGAATATGTCACAATTTTGACATATAGAATGTTTTTTTTTGTAGAAAGAAGTTATTTTATGGTAAGAAAGTGGCAGAAAATAGAAGCTGAAATTAATCATTCCGAGATAATGACTGATTGCAAGTTTGATACCCACAGAATCAGCTCGGCTGCTGTGAGGGAAAGGGCATCTCTCGGCACGGTAATGGATCCCCCACCCAAAGGGAGACACTGTCAGAGAGGCTCGGGACCGGATGCTCTAACCGCACTGGCTCCGATATCAAAAGCCACTGTGGGAAGGAAGGTTATTCTTTCCCACGGCCTTGCTGTCCACGGACAGTCACTAAACAGTAGTAATTGTCCAGGATGGAGGTTTTACTTATGAATATGTAGTCTGGAGTGTGAAATTGCTGATAGTGAACCATTTTACATGACAAAACGGCAATTTCATGTTTTCAACTTAGCAGCACCCTGGGGCTGAGGCGCTGCTTGTTTTTACATGAGATTTCTTCTGTACACAATACTTTAGTAACATTGTATCCTAAACAGAGAAATTTTATTTTTTAAAATAATTATTTTCAACGTGTGATAAAATGTACATACCTAAAAATTGCCACTTAAACCAGTTAAGTGTATAATAATTCAGTGGCATTAAGTACATAGCCCCTGAATTTTAAAAGTGGTAGTTTAGTTCAATCCCTGCATCAAACCTACTACCCCACTCCACCAAAAAATAGCCAAAAGCCCCCAAACAGCCCTGCCTTTTCTTGTATGTATATATTTTAGATGTACATGAGCGAGCAAATAGCGGTAACAGAATTTATGAAGCCGAGGAACTGAGATGGCAGCTTAAAGATTCATTTCCATAATGATCAGAGGCAAAGTTTGGGGATGTAATGAAGTGATATCGCGTTGTTGTGAAGTAGCCTACCCCAGTTGATAACAGGTTTATCCTAAATCAGATGACTGTTTAGCGCACACTGTTTATTAATATGGTGTCTGCCAGTGGCAGATAAAAACCATTTTGGTCTCCGCAAAAACATACCTTTCGTTTTTCTCTCCGAAAACAAGCAAGGGGCATAGAACCAATATGAAATCCTTACCACACAATTGTGTCTCATCATCATTTAGTCTTACAGACCGTTATTATTTTATGTCAAATAAATATTATTTAATATCAAATCCACAGGCTGCCACTACATCCATTGACCATCTGTAGATGAAAACTCGTTAGCGAGGCTTTTGCAGACAAAATTAGAAGCCAAAGATAATTCCTGGAGGAACTTTAAAAATGAGTACAATTGATAAATGCTAGCTATTTGTTAAGGAATCCCAAAGTGCCATGTTCACACAAGCTCTGGTCACATCTGTAGCACTCGCTGCAGCAGGAACACGGTACAGGGAGTGCGTTTTCACTGCAGCCTCAGGGGTTCGGATCGCTACGCGCACCACCTGCCATGAATGCTGGTCTGCAGGGCGACCTCTCTCCCGATCTTCCCCATTCAGACTGACAAGTCTGTCACTGCACAAGGCAGAACTCACACAGGTATCCCCTTCGTCGTGTCCTCAATTCGCGCGCCCACCGTCCTTCAAGGCATATGAGAATAACACATGTCTGTGCATGTCTGTCGTGCCAGTCCGCCTTCAGATTTCCTTTTCAATTTATAAAATATATGTTTAGTTCATTGAAATTAACATTTAAAAATGGATGTAATCAGAGCATGCATTATATAATTCTTGAGCAGGTGGAGCTGTTCTTTTTTCTTTTTTTTTTTTTTTTTGCCTTTTAAACCTTTCAGCAAGGGATTGAATTTACCAAATTTAATCCTATATATTTTGTCACTTCCCATCAGTTTTTATGTACATATATTTTTTTCCCTCTGTTCCTTCCTCTGTTTTTAATAGCTAGCACTACGGGCGATATCTGTCTCCTAATTTGGGGGCATTATTGCCTAGTGGCTAGTACCCAGAAGCTTCTGGATTAATGGCTTTGGATAATTATTGTTTATTAAGAATATAAATTAAATTCACTTTATAAATCGACCTCAACTTTTCTAGGTGATGTCACTTCCTGGGAGTTTTGGAAGGACAAAGAGAGCTGTTTCTTTAAATCAGAATGACTTTGTTCTTATTTTTAAAAAATAATCCAAGTCCTTTAAAAAAAGAAAGCAAATGTGTTTTGGAAACAGTCTCAGAGCTTCTGCCACCGAACACTACTGAAGGATCAAAATTTACAGGAAGCATTTAGTAGTTACTCAGGAATTTTTAAGGAAAGCAAGCAGTTTTTCTCCGACAGATGTAAGAAATGCCAAATTATTACAAATGACAGCTTTTAAATTGGAAGCATTAAATTAAATCAAAATGTGAGGACTGAGTAAGCAGATTCACTGAAATGGAATAAGTGGAGGAAATGAATTAGAATCAAATAAAATAGATAATGAGACTTAATAATAAAGAATGGAGTTAAGTGGTTTCTATTTATTTCTGTGGATTATTACTTGATGTCAATTCATTTGTGAAAGTCAATGCATCTGGAATTGCTGGGAGTACAGAATCGTGGGGTAGAAAAACAATTGAGTCAGTTGCTCTACTGCATGAAAAAAATCTAAGTATCTGTGATGAAAATTATTTTTATTACATGTAGCAAATTGGAATCTACTGAAGCAATTGTCGTCAGGTTAGTTGAGCTCCTATGACTCATTGCTGAAATAAATTCCAGAATTCTAGGCATCAGATTAAGTTCCTAAACACATAGGAAAAATAATACAGTAAATTGGAAATAATGCAGAATTTAAAATAAATTACAGGACATAGTCAAAGTCAGGAATGGATTCAAATTTTTGACTTGATTAAAAAATTAACACATCCATTTAAACCTTGTAATCAAATACATATAATTTCTTACATGATTAGGTTTTGTTTGGGGGTTTGGTTTTTTTTTTTTTTTGGTTGCAAAATGTGTGTGCTTTTGGCCCCTCTTTTTTGTTTAGGAGGAAAATCACTGCTCTAGAAAATATGACATGTATGTTAAAAATCCCAGAGTGACACACTTAATGTGCTACACTATTTCTGGTGATCTTTGAATTAGTTGATTTTGAGATTTTTATTGATGTTCTCTAACTTGATTATATGCATATAGCACAGAGGCTGTTTTAGAGGCAGTTTTTCCCTATAAGAATCTGCCCAGGAGGACATTTGAAGAGAGGGTGTCTGGGGGATAGGCTGTAGCGAAAAGCGTGGCCGGCCAGATGGTGCTGGACATATGTGGTAGGTATGATACAGCTTGCTTTCATTTTACTTTTTTTAGAAAACTCAAGTGTGGAGAAGATCTCAATGAGCCATTTGGCGTATCTCTTGCTTTTGTATTATTGTTTCCATTAGCTTACTTTTCAAGACTTGGTCTTGCTATTTCATTAGACAAAGAATTCTGACCCAGTTCTGGAAATTTAGATTTGCCTATGTTGAAATTGAGGGGAAATCTTGCATTCAAATTGTAATGTTAAAAATTACACTTCTCTATTATTTGGAAATAGAGGTCCATGTACAGTGTCCAACCTTTTGGTGTCTCTGGGCTGCACTGGAAGAAGTGTTTTGGGACACGCATTAAATACACAAACACTAATGAAAACTGATGAGCAAAAAAAAAAGGTTTTAAGTAAATTTATGATTTTGTGTTGGGCACATTCACAGCCAGCCTGGGCTGCATGTGGCCCGTGGGCTGCAGGTTGGACAGCCCCAAATAATCTCAACAACCTGACTTACTAGCCTGGATGTTTCTGAGAGTATGTGAGATACACAGTTGCCCTCACGACAGATTTCCCCTCACTGGGACTGACGATGAATTGGATGATTCCAAATACACTCTCCTGCTTTTTTCTCCCTGGAACCAAATGTACATCCATGGGAGATGGTTGGCCAGGAGCAGGATGGCTGTGGGACAGAGGAAGAAGGTGACACACACTGGCTTTGAAGAGAGGGAAGCTACAGTTCTAGCTCACGAACATACCTCGTTGTTCCTTCATTCATTTATTCACTTGGTCACTTAATAATGTTCTCTTTCGAACCATCATCCTTCCTCTGTCCTCTCAGCTCATGTCATAAGAGTAGAAGGATGCTCACTCATTTTAGGGAACATTATGTGTAGTTTAATCTTGGTTTTGACTAGAATTTTGCTGTTAGGTGGCAATTAAATAGCAGACAACAACGCCAGAGAGAATTTTGATCCTTAGCCAGCCCAGTGATATTTCTCTTCAGAGAACCTATAATAAGAGAAAATAATTTCCTATTTTGTCAGCTGATTTGATTAACTGCATTAACTTCTTTATATATTCCAGCCTGAATAGCTATATGCAAATCAGGGATCAGCACACCTCGCCTGTAAAGGGACAGAGAGTCAATATTTTGGGCTTTGTGAGCCACGCAGTCTCTGTTTGAACTATTCAAGCCATAGTTAAACTGTCGTAGCCATAGACAGTATCGAAACAACTGGGTGTGGCTGTGTTCCAATGAAACTTTATTCCCAAAAGCAGGTGGCCATCGTTCATGACCTCCACTATAGTCTATAGTGTGGTTACAGCTTTCCTTTCATGTTTTCAATAATAGCTAAACATGAAGGCTGGAAAAAAGGGAAAATAAATACATACAAATGAGGGATGACAGATAGAGCTTTCAGAGACCTTGCTCAGTGACTGTGGTCTTCCTAGGCAGCTCAGTCTTTGTTGCTCAGTTGCTCCCAGTGGTAACTGCCTACACGCTAGAAAGTTTGCCAGTCAGCAGCTCAGTTATTCAGCCGTGTCACTAAATCCCATGATCTAAGAAAATGAAAAAAAAAGTGTACAAGGCATCATTTTGTTTGGTTTTCCCCTCAATTTCCCATGGTTTGTTTCATACCCACCTGTGGTGATGACCAACCACAGTTTTGTCTGTGGCCGCCAGCCACCACCGCTCACCTCAGCCTCAGCCATCAATAGTACCTCAGGTGCAACAGTCTTTTGTGCTTCTGCAAAAATATAGATGGGTCTCCTGCCCATCTCCCTCTTCTACTCTCTCAAGGGAGCAGTTGCAGTCTTCCCTCTCTAAGGCAGGATCCTGGGTGTGCACGTTTTCCCATTTCTTGCCAGTCACCCAGAACGGACATATTATATACCATTCAAGCTGAGGCTTCTCCCTGCAATCACGTGACTCCCTTGTAAGTGCTGGGACCCTGTCCTTTAAACAAAATGCATACTGTGTTCTTTGAAGGTTTGCAAACAATTTTTTATCGAATGTCTTTATTTCAGTTTGGCTCAAACATATGAAATGCACATGATTTTCTTTTCTTTCATAGTTTAAGATTTACTGTCATAAAAAGGCCTTCCCAGAAGTATTGGAAAACCTCCACCCACTTCCCGCCCCCATCCCCACCTCTGCTGGGGCGGTAGTACTTTTACGCTGAATTAAGCATCTCAGGCATGGCTGCCATGTTGTTCCCAGAAAGCACATTCGCGTTGGGCAGTTCGTGGTTTTCATTGCCATTGCCTAGCAGCCTGTGCCTCATTGCCCGAATATCTGGAGACTTCCCCAACCTGTGAGGAGGTGAGGACAGGGCATACATGGATCCCATGCGGAGAGTGTCTGAACTGCCTGGCCTAGGTGAGGTCAGTGTGCGGGGGGGCCCAGGAGTCCATTTCTCGGTCCACGAGAGTCGCAGGGAGCTCCTTTACATTCAACCAAATATTTATTCAGCACACATTTTTGGGGCACCTACTGTATGTTTGACACAGAGAGAGAAAGTTTTTTAAAAGGAGGATGACATGTTTCAAATCAAAAGCGATAGAGCTACATGGAATCCTCTTGCTTGAGATCACTATGAAGGGGTCATGGCCACTTTAGCGAGGGGAAATCGGGAATGAGGCCAGTGGACCTTCTCCTGGTTCTTCCACCAGCCCCAGTGCGCATTTGGACTCCACTCTCTAGGCTCTGAATTATTGAGTTTACGGTGAGGTGATAGGAGGACTGCCGATATCAGTCGGAGGATGAAAGTGTCCTCCAAGATTCAGCAGACCATGGGCTTCCTTGCCAGGTGTTCAAGGCCAGGACTGAGTACCATAATGGAGAGTGAGCCTCTAATCACCTTTGCTTGAGTCGCTGCAATAATCGCTGTAACTATCATCTGCTCAATATGAGCATTCAAAGGGGTGGGAGTGGGGGAGATGGATAAAATAAAGAAAGAAAAGATGATTTGGGTGATTCTGGTCAACTGAAATTGAAAAACGAAGGAGCGGATTCCAACACTCTCAATTTAGCATGCTGAGTTAATAAGATGGTACTGAAAGATTTCACTCCAATCTCATATTTTTAAACTCCCCCTTTCCGTGAACTCTATGGTAAAAGAATAACTAAAAATGCTGATATGGAATCTTTGCCGGAGACAGAGACACTGACTCTTTGCCACCTGAAATTGGCAGTGGACAGCAGAGCTGAAATGGAAATTGGCAGGTACCACTGGATGTACCCAGGCTCAAAGAACCACCAGTACCATCCCGTGCCAACCCTGGGGGACAGGGCTAGCCCCTTGAGCAGTCCAGGTAAATACAGCCTCGGGGTGAATTCTAACAGCAAGTCAACTGTTATCGTTAATATTATTTGTAATGGTTCTTTCAGATTGGTGATATTTTATGTTTTGCTTGATGCCTTAATTTTTCACAGGGGCGTGGGTGGAATTGGCCCTTCAGAAATTTTTTAATCATCTTTCTTTTTCTCTCTTCTCCATTCCACCCCATCCTTCGCTTTTTTCTTCTCCCTCTCCCCCCTTCCCTCACCCTCACCTCTTCTTCTCAAAGGGAAGAGCATGCAATGAGCTACACCTTTGGGTTAACCACAAAATTTCCAGTGTCTGAACTGATAATGGCATGGGCGAGGGTGTCACCCATGTGCACCTTGGGACCAAGAACTAGGCCAGGACACTTGAGGAGCCTTGGCTCTGAGTACTGTGTGTGTCCCCAAATTTCTTGCTGGCCCCACTGGTTTGCACCACTCTGATTTAACATTAGTCATCGCCTTTGAGACAGGAAAGTCAAGGCTCAGGAAATGGGAATCGGATAACTGTACTCAATCCCATCAGGTAGGTCCATCGGGTCCGTTTCCGGTTTCCTTGCTCGTGAGAACAGTGGTCTCTCAGAACCACTAAGTGCTGGGCCTGGGTGAATGTGCATCAGTTGCCTGGGAGACTCAGAAGGGGAGAATGCTGAGTAACATGTACAGCCACCCACCACATTCCCAAAGTCTGCACGCGCCTTAATATTCAGCTCAGTTAACTACAATTTAGTGATCTCAAGTTACCTAAGATGTGACTTTAAGGGGATAGTGGTGGGTCAAATAAGCACAATAGGTTTAAAGTTTTGCTCCAATTTTGCATGAACCCTTAGCATCATTTTTTCCCACATAGTTTCTTACTCTTTCAGGAATACCTCTGAAATGACCATGTAGAATCTACAACTCTAGTAACAATCCTGAAGTACAATGGAACACGCCTGTTGAATTACAAATGACGAAAGTCATAACACCTATAATTGATTGAATATAACTTTTTAACTGTATTTTTATTTTAAAATCTAAATTGTAGCTTCGGGTTAATTACGTGACTTGGGATTTAGTTTTACATCTTGAGTTATGCGTTCCCGCATTCAACATAGGGCTTTGGGATGCCAGCTCTGTGCGTGCCTGAACAATGCTGGTTAGAAAAGGTGAGCAAGAAAGGATATCATACATTTGTCTTCAGAGGTCCTTTAAAGGATGGAGGGTTCTAGAATCTTGATTTTTTTTTAAATTGCCATGAGACATGATATATTCATATGATGGAGGAATACTCTTTGGCAATTAAAAGGAACAAATTACTGAGATACTACAACATGGATGAATCTCAGAAACATTATGCTGAATAAAAGAAGTCAGTCACAAGAAACCAAATATTGCATGATTCCATTTGTATGAAATTTCTAGAACTGACAAATCTTTAGAGATGGAAAGTAGAGCTGCGTTTTCCAGTGGCTGGGGAGACGGGGAGTGACTGCTAAGGGGCACAAGGGATATTTGTTTGGAGTGATGGAAATGTTTTAAAATCAGAGTGTGCTGATGGTCACACAGCTCTGAAAATTTACTCAAAATCTTTGAACTGTACACTTAAAACAGGTGAATTTT
This sequence comes from Micronycteris hirsuta, assembly GCA_004026765.1. NCBI lineage: Eukaryota > Metazoa > Chordata > Mammalia > Chiroptera > Phyllostomidae > Micronycteris > Micronycteris hirsuta. Next base: position 20,486 of record PVJI01018731.1, on the reverse strand, counting down.
TTAGGTAAGCTATCTCATCAAAGCTGGTTTTAAAAAGCACCGCCTCCTCCCCCCCAAAAAGCACCATTAGATGTGCAGTTCAATAACTCAGAATGAGAAAGAAGGGTATTTGTTAACAGGAAGGTCCCCAAGTTATCAGAAACTACTCTTGACACAACAGTCTTCATTTTCAAGAATGCGTTAGAAGGCACCAGGCTAGTTGGAAATCAAGAAAAAAGCAAAAAAAAAAAAATCTTTCTTGGATTGAGTGGAAAAGAGTAAACATCACTATCTTATTAGGGGGAAGTCCCCTAGCAATTGCTCTTGATGAGTTTTGTCCACTGGCTGAGTAGTTCCCTGGAAGAGCATTGGAAAAATGCGTGCTTTTGACCCTACAACCAAACACCAGAGCACGGACATTCTAAGCAGGAGTGGCAGCTGAGGAGAAAACCACAAGGCTCCAATTTCTTTTCCAAAACCTTTGGGGCCAGATTTGTTCCAGAATTCAGAAGAGTTTGGGTTTCTGAGAAGTAACAGGGCACGTACACCATGTGCTGCATGACGTCACCAGCAGGGTCTGGGTGCTCCCGCAAACCCAGCACGTTAATCTTTATGGAGAGCCCACGTTGGGGACAGGAAGCCTGTAAACAGCCTCTTGTCTGTTCAGATGGGGTTCTGACACCAAATAAGTTTACATCAGAACCAATAAATAGATAAACAATCCTTTGTTTTTTTTAATTACTTTATTGTTGTTCAATTATGGTTGTCTGCATTTTCTCCCCCCCCCCTTCCCCCAGCCCATCCAAACTGATCCTTAGTTTTTAGACTTCTGGAACTGTATGATGAGAAATTGTAGAGCTCTGATAGTACCGGGGTGCTGGTGATATTTCATGTGAGTGTTCCGTGGACAAGCATGTTGTTGTCTGAGGGGGAGAAGCAAAATCACTGAAGCTGATTTATAGAATCATCTCCCGAGATCCCGAAAGGATCTCTGAGCTACACAGTTTGAACTTGAAGTCAGGACCATTGGCGTCTGGAGCCAGCCACAGGGACCTTGCCGGTAGGACAGGGTAAAGAATACAGTGCAGACCATGGAGTGAGGGGACCAAACCCAGCCACGTTCTCACCTTCCCAGTTGCTTGGAGATTCTGTTGGCTTCTAAATCAATGCACTTGCCATTCTGTACTTTGATTCCAAACCAGATGGTGTGAGAGAAAAAATAGAGAATTCCATATGGCTCTTGTGTCTTTTTTTTTTTTTTTTTTTTGCAGAGTTCTCAGTTTCTTTTTAGTGCGGGCAGGGGGAAGAGGTTTTGTGATACAAGCTGACTGGGAGATCTTTGCCAAAGGAAAATGCCTCTCCTGCCTGAGCAGTTATTATGGTCAAGACTGCCTCTCCCAACCCCTCAACGTCCTTATTCTCCACTGGAAAAGTCCACTAGCTCCAGTGTGCTTTCCCTGGGTCTTTTCATGTTTGACTTTTGCAGTGTAAGTTCCCACCAGAATTGCATTTTTAGGACTTGGATAGTTAATCCGTCACCATCTGTTGCTTTTTTACTTTTTTTTTTCTATTTCTAAACTTCTTTACCCAGGCAATACCCACACCTTCACTGGGTCTACAGGAAATCCAAGGATGGATGGCCACATGCGGCCCTAGGGGACCTGGCCTGAGATGGCAGTCTGAGATGGTGGCATTAGTGAAAGAAGGAATAGTCAATGCTACACCTGCATTCAATGGGCTATTGTCCTTGCCATGTAGGAAATACTTTGAGCTACTGGAGATTGTGTTACACAGGCTTCAGGCTATTGCACAAGAGAATTTAAATCCTCTGTTCCAAGTGTGGCCTGTGGATCAGCTGAATTGGCATCACCCGGAGTCTTATTACAGAGGCAGAGTCTCAGGCCCTCCCCCAGACCTGCAGAATCAGAATATACATTTTAACAAGATTTCCAGATGGTCCTGTACACATTAAAGTTTGAGAAGGACTAATTTAGAGAAAGATCCAGGAGCAAGGAGAAGACAGGAAAGAATTGGAGTGAATTCACCCTTGAGATCTTGACCTCTCTTTAGTTTTGGAGAAAATAGAGAATTGCTGAAGGCATCCATTCTGCTTCCCCTCTCTGCCTGTGGACAGGCAGGCACAAGAATTGGCAGTCATTAATGCACGGACAGTGACCTTGGTTAGTTGGGAACACAGTGACCTTGCATTCTCTTATCTACTTGTCTGAAAGCATGCCTTCTCTCACTCCTTTGTTTAAAATCTTGGTGAAGGAGAGGGGGAGGAGCAGTGGAAATGGGAAAGGTTTGTCTCCTTGTGGCAAAGAGAGGGCAAGGAGAAAGCAGTTGATGGGAGCTTGGGAGAAATTCTTTAATATACTCCAATGACATGCAAGGTGCTGTCACTTAACGTAGGCTATAAGCTAATGGGCCCAGAAGGACTATTCACACATTTGTAAATCTGTAGTTAAGCATTCACTCTGACAGGTAAGAAAGAGAAAAACCACCCCCTTCACCAATCACCAATTCCTTCCTCTACCCATCTCCCAAATCCTAAGTGCTCTGATGCTAGAAGTCCAGAGAGCCCTCTCACATACGGGCTGCAATGGGGAGTATGAGGAGAGCATGGGGCAGTGGTAGCGTTTCACAGGAAGAGAGCTTAGCAGGAAGCCCAAGTGTTGCGATTTCCACTGCCAAGAAGGGATTCTTGAGCAGCCATGGAGGGACAGGGACCTGGCGAGAGGGGTGAGAACCCAGAGGGAGGGGTAGGGGAGGGAGGGACAAGCAAACATATCTCATGTGCTCACTGCTGTGACTCAGGTCACACTCTTGGTTCCGCTCAGGTGTGACCTAAGAAGACAGGCCCCCTGAAATCTCCAGCGTTTATCCCCCTGGCTCTGGCTAGGCTGAGCCTGTGACTTCTCTCTCACTGATCCACTTTATAGACTGACACCTGGGGCCATGAGTCCTAGGAAACGCTGTGGGACTCTGTTGCTGTTCTTTAGTGTCGCTCCGTCCTAACCTGAGCTTATAAGGCCAATAGGTTTGAGGTCTTTTCAGAAAGCACTTGAAATGTATTTCATGGGAGAAATATACTTTACTCTTTTTGTGTGCGTTATGGAGCCTTCATCGTGGTTGGGTGTTTTTGCAAATAAAGTTTTATTAGAACCAGCCACGCCCATTCATTCATAGCTTGGCTGGCTGCTTTCCTGCTACAACAGTAGAATAGAGCAATTACAACCATACACCCTGCAAAGGCAAAAATAATTACTATCTGGCCCTTTATAGAAAAAACTTGCCAAGTCAACTTAGCACAAATGCATTCTTACAAGATACGGCAAATACAATCTATTTAGGGTAGGGAATACATAAGAATTTTGCTAGTCACTCACTTTCCTAAAATCCTCTCCATCCACGAGCCCTCACCTTCTTCTATCCAGGTTCTAGAATCCTTGCTCTGGGGGCGGGGGCTGGTCGTGAGGGGACCCACATCTCACAGGCTTTAGGCTAAAGCTCAGCCCTTCTCCAGGGGGTCCCTTGGCTCTTTCCGCAATCTCAGCCCCTGTGGCCTCTTCCAGGGCTTTCTCTGAGCGTTCGCATAATTAACCACGTCCTGTGAAATAGATGTCATGGGGCCATTTTCATTTCTGTTCCCTGCAGTGTACTTCAGCAAGTTTTGTTTTCTGTGACATGTAAAGGATTATTTATATTTTATTATATGTAATATCGGGGGTCATTTCTTTAAGTACTTTTTCAAAGTATGGGCCTCGAATGCCCTGAATTAGAATCACTGAAGATGTTGGGTAGACATTCAGATTCCCAGGCCCCACCCACCATCTTTGGAGTTGGTATGTTTTAGTAAGCTCCCCAGGTGATTCAGAGGCACACTAAAGTCTGGCCACCACCACCATATACAGAGAGGATCATAAGCTTGGTTAAGGACATAACTCCTCATGAGAACATCTTTGCTGAAGTGTTATATCCATTTAAAACACCTTTCTGGAGACCAACATAAACTTGAAATTCTCAGGCAACTTGTACGCATATTTACTATCAAGCTGCCCAAAGCCAAATCACCACATCGTAAGCAGATGGTACTATTGAATTTGAAACAAACCCCTCTTGATGTTGTTATAATGCTACCGTATCTTTGTGTATCTAAAAATTGCAAAAAGATTCTATTGCAGCTGTAGGCAAACACCAGTGTGTTAGTTATCTATTGTTGCATAACGAATTAATCTTGAACTTGGAGGCTAGTAACAACAGAATATATTATCTCAGTCTCTGTAGGTTGGAGATCTGAGCTCAGCTCCTTTGTCTCTGGGTGTCATCTGAAAGCCCAACCAGAGAATCAGCCATTTCCCAGCTCACGCCTGTGGTTGCTGGCAGGGCCCCGTTCCTCACTAGCTGCTGGCCCGAGACCTCCCTTGATTCTCTGCCATGTGGCCTTTCCCACAGCTCCCTCATGATATGGCAGTTGGCTTCATCAGGGAGAGCAAGTGAGTGGGCAAGACAGTGTGTCAGCGAGAAAGGGAGAGTGCCAGCTAGCAAGAGCAAAGCTACACTCTCCCAAAATCTAATCAGGGAAGCAGGTCACTAGGTGCAGCCCAGCCTGGGAGTGGAATGACACAAGGGTGCGACTCTCAGCAGGTGGGGTCACCAGGGGTGTCTGAGAAGAGTGCCTGCCACAGGCTATGTACATGTTTCCAAGTAGAAATGCCTCATTTGTCCCCACAGAGCACTGTGTTTTCCTCTCCACGACAATAGCCCCTCCACTTAACCGTCACTAAGTAGGGGGACCTGTGGATTCTGTGTCCACAGGCTATATACCCCCCACACTCCCCTCCCACCAAGATTGACGTGGCCCCTGCTTCTTGCTGCCAGTCCTTAGTTCCCAAAATGGATTCGCAACCTTTTCTTTTATGTGTGTGTGTGTGTGTGTAATTGTTGTTCAAGTACAATTGTCTCCATACCCCCCCCACCATTCCCCCCAAATCTTTTCAAATTACTAGTATCTTTCGTAAACATCAAGCTTAAAAGGCAGGTCTTTTTTTTTCCAACTTTTTTTTAGGTGATTGACACACATAAACTTCATATACTTAAAGTAGCTTAGTTGATAAGTTTTGACGTATGTATGTGCCCAGGCCAGATGGTGACGAGCCTGTCACTCCCGAAGTTTCCCCAGGTCTCTCTGAAAGCCCTCCTCTCAGCTGCCCTGCCAAGCAACCACTGATGTGCTTCCTGTCTCTCTGGATTAGTTTATCTTTTCTGGAATGACCCTTATGAAGATTTGTTCACATAAATTCTCTCGCTTTTTCTCTCCAAGCCGTTCCCATCAAATGTTATGTGACAGTAACTGCTTAATAGCTCCACGCATTGTCCAATTTCTGTCCTTCCGGCTTCCATTGAACACGCCCTGTGCACTTTGAATAAAACTCAAGAAGCCCCATTCTGCTACCACCTACAGTGGATGAGTTTAGTTTGCACCCACTCCAATCCAGCCTACACCCAAGTTCCAGATTAGTCTCTTAAAAGCATACCTGGGATCATGTTGCTCACTGCTCGCAGACCTGGGTCCCTCTCTCCTCACTGCCAGCATGATGAAGCCCGCAAGTGCCTGGAGGGAGCTCAGTGTGTGAGGGGAGTCCGGAGTGTGGCCAAGTTTATCGAGGATGCTGGGGCAGTATCCAGGAAGGAGCCAGAAAGACTGGTGCCCTTGATAAACTTGGCCACACCCTGAACTGCTCCCAGGCACCCATCAGCAGATTGGTTCTGCTCTCCTTTCCCCACGCTTTTCCATCTGTCCTAGCCATGGGGCCCTTCTGTTCTTCTAGGCCTGTCTACATTGCTGCCACCATATACCCTTTCCTTAGCTCCTCATACTAGTCCAAGGACATCTGTCCCTATCCCACTCCCCACGTCCCTGAGTCATGTTAACATAATATTTAGGAAAGATACCTGTTTTGTAAAACAAAATAAAGCTTTAGTTAGAAGAATAGTACCGTTTTACATTTTTGCAAATCTCTTTAATATCTGCCTTAATATTAGACAGCTGGATCCTTGTACCTGCCTCTACATTCATTCAAAGGCATCTTGGGGTACATAGTGTTTGTTGAATTATATGAAGGAAACTCAGAGTCTCACAGATATGTGGTTGGAGAAGGGAGGAGTGTTTTAATAGCCTTTTCCTCTATTTGTGGAATTCTTCCTGATAATACACCAAAATTCAACAAGCGGTAGTTTCTAAAAGATTATTTGTTATATGGAATCTGAAACCATATCAATGACCTTTTACTACTCTGTTCCATTCAAATCTGTTGCTCTATCTTGATTCTCTATTCAAGAATGATTTTGTAGCATCCCACAGTGTTCATTTGAAAAATATTGGCTCTCTAAGCTGTGCAGATCTTTCATTATTTCCTATCAAAATAGGCACATTTATTAATATCACCACCGATTATATCAAGAAGCTTTGTAAATATTGGGAAGCTGGCATTTCCCGTATGTCAGTTGCAAGTTTTCCAAAATTGATTGGCAACGGATAATAGCAATTGTTTTCAAGGGATAATCTCACTTGGATCAGTTTTGAGGAAATTTCTGCCAGATACCCAAGTCTTAATAACTATAGCTTGTCGGCCGTTTTTTCAAGAAACAGTTTCCACAAACAAAAGTGCTAGTTCAGCTCGTAACTCAGTGATGCAAAGACTTTGTCTCAAAACAGCATCACACTTCGGTACCCAGTGGAAGTACTTTCTGCACCCTTCCTATCTGATCACATGGAATTTTCAAAGGCGTATACTCAGGGGTGCAGATTTATTAAATTCACTGTTTTTTCCTGCATCCAGGACGTTTCTAAGTGAAGCTGTCTATTTCGTATTTATCTCTGTTACTGTGAGTGCACAGCGGCGAAGCGTGCACTGCTGATTGGCACACTTTGGTGCCACTGTCCGCTTTATGTTAAGCCATCGGCGCTTTCACTGTGCAGGTGTCCACAGAGCGAATGCAGTACGATCTCAGTGCTGTCATAAAAAGCATGGGCTTCACAGACCTCTTGCAAGAGTCTCGGATTCTCCCAGGGCTGCGCAGACCCCTCCCCACTTTGACAAGGCTTGTTATCTGCCCTCGTGGCTCACTCTGGGGCTGGTGGATGGGCAGAACGGAATCACCCCCAGGCAGCAGGTAAGAAATGCAGTCCTCTCCTCTGACCCGTCTAACTAAGAATCTCCATTTTCCTGAGCTCCCCAGGGGATTTATCTGCACACTTTTCCTGGAAAGGATCAGATGGTAAATATCTGTGGCAACCGGTCAGCTCTGCCTTTTTAGCTTGAAAATAGCCCCACAATCAACAACTGAGTGTGGCTGTGGTCCAACAAAACTTTATTTATGGACACAGAAATTTGAATTTCACATACTTTTCATGTGTCATGAAATATTATTCTCCTTTGAGGTTTATTTTTTTTCCACTATTTAGAAATGCAGAAAAGCCTTCTTGGTTCACGGGCCACAGGGAGAGCTGTGTATACCGCATGGGCCACAGTTTGCTGACCCTGCTCTGTAAACTCATTCTTCAACCCGGGTGCCCAGTGAAGTCACCTGGGGAACTTTGTTCTTAAAAGAGCAAAACCTCTCAGTCCTGACTCCCACCCCCTGAAATGCTCATCTAATTGATTTGGGCTGAAGTCTGGGCCTCAGGCCGTTCAAATGGTCTGCAGATTATGCTCCTGTGAAGCAAATCTTGAGAACTTCTGCTCTATAGTATTTTTTTAAAACAAACTAAAGTTTACTGTAACTCTTTTTTAAAATCATAGGTGTCTCAGACCAGCATTGAGCATTGTATCTTTAGAGCAGGGCTCTTTTCACCTGTGGCACCATTGACATTTTGGATCCCATCATTCCTTGCAGTGGACACTGTCCTGTGCACTGCGGGGCATCCAGCAGCATCCCTGGCCTCCACGCACCATGTGCCAGGAGCACCTCCCCGTTGTGCTGACTGAACATGTCTCCCTACATACTGCCTGATGTCCCGGGGCAAAATTTGTCCCCGGTTGAAAACCACTGATCTAAACCCTGCAGAGCTTTTTGTTCATACTGTTTCAGGGATTCCCCAGCTCCGAGTTAGTGACATTTGCGGTCAGATCCTTGGGGGGCTGTCTGTACTCACTGGAGCCAGTAACACCTCCCCCCCCCGAAATGTGATGACCCAAAATATCTCCAGACATTACAGAATGTCCCCTGAGGGCACAGTCACCCCCCTGTTGAGAACCTCTGCTGAGACCATCTGAAATCAAGGAGGCATCTGTCAGCTGACACTCGCTTTTGCTTCTTTTAAGTAGGATTCTCGCCGCCTCCATTTTCCTGATGCCGGTTGCTTGAAAGTTGCAAACCTTGGCTACTTCTTCATTTCTTTGGAATTTTGTGGCTCATCAGGAATCAGTAAAGTAGCAAGGAAGGCCGTGCGTAGAGCGCGTGCGTGCGTGCGTGTGTGTGTGTGTGTGTGTGTGTGTGTGTGACATCCATTCCCTGGGGAAGAATCTGAGCCCTTGTTCCGCTGGGCCTCCTTCTGAGCCAGCATTAAATGTGCGGCCGGGAGCACGGACAACTTAGGACACATCGCTGGGCCGTTCTGAACTCACCGCCATGGCAACAGCCATCCGCAAGCGCGAGGACAAAACGTGTTTTATTCCGTTGTTCTGCACAAAAGGTTCTAGACATGCTGGAGACAAAATGGCCATTGAGTGTTACAGGCATTGATGTGGATTTATTTCTCCCTACTACGTGGTTTAGATTGAAGCTCTCTGAGGCGAAAGCACACTGGAGTTTTTGTGGGAATCAAAACCTAAAATTCAGAATTCTCTTGCGCCGCCAGCTAAGTGAAGGCGTATGACATTGTTAACTTAAGAGGTTCGGAGGGTTTGGGGAGAGGTGTTGAGAATTATTAGCAAAATGTGCTAGAAGGCCTGGCATATTGATTTTTTTTTTTACTTGAGTAGATCATAGTCATCAAAAAAAAATGCCTTCCTTCCTTGCCTTTTCTGGTTCACATTAACGGATGTTGTCCTCGCTGGTTTGAAGCTTGGGAATACTGGAGTGTGGATTTATAGGGGTATCCAAGAAAAGCATTGACCTTCCTTAGCTAGCGTGAACTTGAACAGTGTGGCGCTCTGCTGATGCTTGGCACCACCTCCATACTTCAAAACATTGGCCTTGTCTGTGACTTCTCACACGGGGACAGCCTGAATCAGACCCAGTTCCTTTGTCTGTCCAGGCACAGCCAGCCCTGTGGAGGGATGGGGTGGGGGAGTAAATCTGTTTTTTCAGACCCTGTCTATGGCGCAGCTCTGAAGCATCTTTGTCAAAAATTCTGAGGTTAAGAGGACTTGCTTGGCTCAGAAAAACCACTCTAGTTGCACTCTTTTCAAGACAGCTGAACAACTTGGAACATTTTGTTTTCTTCATTGCAGCCCCTGGAACTTGCCATTTGATTTGCTAGAGTTATGGCCAAGCCCAGCGGTCCATCTTTTCAGGGGAAAACACCAAGCATGGTTGAGCACGAAGCACGCGCTTCAAATGGGCACAGGATGCCGCTCCCGAGACTGAGAAGATGGGGCTGTTGACCCAAAATGGGCTTCTCAAACTTTCCTGTGCACACAAGTCACCTGGAGGGGAGGGTCTTGTTAAAATGCAGATTCTGATTCAGCTGGTCTGGGGTGGGGACTGAGATTCTGCATTTCTCTAAAGCTCGCTGGTGTTGCTGATGCTGCCAGTCCAAGGACCACACTTCATAAAACAAAGGGTCTAAAGCACTTTCAGCTGATAAGTGGTCCGCTCACATCTTTCCTTGACCTCTGAAAGTTTTCATTACTATCCAGTAGAAGCTCACAGCATTCATCTTTAGCTCTTCTGAGCTACAGACCCATGCATCCAATTGCCTACCAGAAGTCCTCCCTTAAGATGACATCCAATCACCTCAAACTCGGCATGTCTAAGAGGGGACTCAACATCTTTGCCCACCAGGCCTAGCCCTCTTCTGGTCAACCTAGCTCAGAGAACAGCACAGCATCCATCCAGCTCTACATGCCAGACATTTCGGAGTCATCCTTGGTACTCACCAATCCATCCTCAACCCCATGATCAAGTTCATCCACACCAAGTCATGCCCATTTGATGCCTCGATCACCTCTCAGACCCATTCATTTCTCCCACTTCCGCCCCCTTTGCCCTGGTGCAAGCTCCTGGTGTACTCTCTGTGTTCATCTCCTGTGCGAACCATCACCCTGGGTTCCTATTCATCTCCACTTCCACTTCGTTCCCACCACATCATCCCCAGCGACCTTTTGCTCCCCAGTCTGCTCTCTGTGGTTAACAGTGCTCAGTGGCTTCACACGATTCTCAGGATACAGGCCAGAATCCTTAAGGCAGCCTAAGCCCTTAAGGGGTCTATCTCCGCTAGACCGCCCTCCACACCACCTTCTTTGTCCCACCCTCTGTGTACTCTCTGTGTTCTGGCTTCTCTCATGCCTGGGAAAGCACCCTGTTCTTTTCCACCATAGAGCTTCTCTCCCTTCTGTTCTCGAAGCACCTTCCCTAACCCATTCTTCTCTCCCTTGACCTAATTAACTCAAATTCGTCCTTCATATTTAAACTGTGCAGGCTATCCCTGGCCACTCCCCAGAAGCCTCAGTAAGTCTCCATGGTTTGCTCTCCTACCACTTCTGGCCTTGGAAGCATATGGTTAACGTCCATTTTGCCCATAGACTATAAACTCCGTTAGAGTGCAGACCACGCCTATCTTAGCTCACCACGGAGTCCCCAGAACACAGCGAAGTGCTTGGGACATCAAAGACACTTGGTGAGCATTGCACAGTTCCCTAATTGAATGAAATAGAACGAGTGAATGCACAGCTGCTCCCTCCCTCCCAAGGCTGTCACTCTCACCCATATCTGTTACTCTGCCTAACTGACAGCTTCAATGAAACAAGACCTTTAAGGGACCCCAATACACAGAGTGATGATAACAGCAAGGTTATGGGAAGAGTTTCTCTTGTTCGAGTGAGGGCTGAGCTGTGACTTTGGGTGAACCTGGGCCACCTGCTTCTTTGAAATGAGTTTACCGGCTACCTAACGCTACTTCTTTGGGTCTTTCTAGGATTTTAATAACTGAGTCATCAGCCATGGATGTTTCTTCATAGCCTGATGTCTAATATCTCGAAGACTATTGTTTCATATGTTTTTTCCAGTGCTTTCATTGTTTCAGGCAGGAGAATGAATTAGGTCCCTGTTAATCCATCTTAGCCAGAAGCGAGGAATCGTTCTGTGGAGTTAGATTTTTATTACAGTGGAATTTGGATGGTAACAAAAGAAAGTCGGTGGAACCGACACAGTAAAGAGCTTGCATGGTTCCTTAGGATGCTGCTTCTCAAATTGGAGCCTATGTGAAAATCTCCTGAGAGGCTGGTTAAAACAAATTACTGGGCCCACCTCTTCCCGAGTTCCTAGGGTGGAACCCAAGAATTTTCATTTTTAGTATGTTCACAGGTGATGCTGATGCTTCTGGTTCTGACACCACACTCTGAATATCAGTGCTTCTGGATACGAGTCTGCAAACTTTTTCTGTAAATAGTAAATATTTGGGGATTTGTAAGCAATACGCTGTATGACGGCTATTCCACTCTACCATTGCAGGGGAAAGTGGCCGCATACAATTTGTAAATGAATGAGTGTAAACTGTGTTTCCATAAAACTTTATTTATAGAAATACAGGCTCACCCCTGGTTTAGGAGAACTGAGCTGTTGACTCTTGGATACTATAGTGGGTAATGGCTATTCTCTCTGAGAGTGAAGAGGGGCTCATTAATTCTAGAGCATAGCTAGTCCTTTTATATAGAATCTAATGGTGGCTGCACATCAGGATGATATGGTAGGCAAGGCGATGTCTGCCTTTCTAGGCTATATTTCCTTCTAACACTGAAATGAAACAAAATGTGACTGTGGACCTATAAAGTGAAAAGAACGCCCCTTGCCTCCTCCCGCATAAATGCACCAAGGACTGGCTTCATAACTGGCAGGCTCGGTGCCAAATGGAAATGCAGACCCTTGTTCAAAAATTATTAAGAACTTCAAGGTGGCAATAGCAGAGCATTAAACCAAGCCCAGGGCCCCACAGGACTGCTCAGGTCACGTCACCGTCATGGCCTCCACCACCACCTCTGCCACCTACACACATTCACGGCTTTCAAGTGAGAAATCCTGTTAATGTGAGGGCGCTAACAGTATTGATATCCATATTTAGGAAACACGTTTACGTTACTTTTACTTTGTGCAGTCGTTTTGGTTCCTCTGGGGAAAGTGTGTGGCATACAAGCAAACTGCCTAGTGTTCAGACACCTGACACACTGTGGGCAGGAAGAGATTCTACATGGACACGGAAGGCACAGTGGTCACGGGTGGGTAGCCAACACACAGACAGTTTCAGCCCTGCAGATAAATTTATTTCCTATAAATGTTTCCCATGTTGTGTTCCACCAGCTTCTACTCGCATTGGTCAGCAGGGTCCCTGAGTTTCATCTGTGTGTGTGGAACGAGGACCAGCATGGTGAGTTCTGTTCCATAGGAGCCCGAGTTCCTACAGCCACAAATGAAACCATCTGCTGAGAGACCAGGACTCGTTGATGTGACCCCCCAAATTCTTGAGTGCCAGTTAGCCCCTGCTGTTCTAAAACCAGCCCCACAGCGTGGGGTATACGGAGTCCCCGAGAGATATAAACTGGAGGGAAACTTTAGCCTTGATGTAGTGCGGAGTTTGGGACTGAGCAGCACCGTTCTTGTAACCCCACTCGTCTTTCTGAGTCAGGGAGCAGCTGTGATATTTCCTTTGAAAGAAGCAGAATGCTATAACCCTTTGGATGAAAGACTTTTGAAGTGGCAACTGGATCTGGAAGGATGAGTTATATTGTTACAGGGCAAGTGTGCTATGCCGTAACGCTGAACCTTGCTACAAATGATGCGAAAGGGTGTGGGTTTATTAAAAAAAAATATATAAATATATATAAAACAAAAACATTTAGGAATGAATGAGCACTTTATCAGACTACATGTCAGTGTCAGCGTGTCAGCTGTGTTCTGCATGCTAGGTCTTCCTGTAGAAGTCCTTACGTAACCCCCCTCCAATTCTATTTCTCTCTCCCCTTCCCTGTCCACCATCCACTGGCTCTCCGGCAATCTGTATCTTATCACGCGGCACCATAATAATTATGGTGTCTGCCTGCAGCATTAGACTGATCTCGAAAACAAAGAAGATGCCTGATTTCACAGTTGTATCCCCAGTGCCAAGCACAGTGCTTACTTAGCACCCAGTAGGTCTCCAAAAAATGCCGAACGAATAAAACCCAAATTGAAACTCAGTTAGAACCCAGGTCATGTTACTGAAAATCAAAGACATGGCGAGGAAACTACCTTCCACAGCGGTGTCCTGCAGTGATAGAAGATTCTGTGTCTGCTCTGGCCACGGGGGGAGCCACGAGCACATGGGGCTCTGGAACATGTGAAATGTGCAACTGAGGAACTGAATTTACTATTTTATTTCATGTAAAGAATGTAAGTAGTTACAAGAGCTAGAGGCGACTGTACTGGGCAGCACAAGTCTCAAGGTCGCACATCTCTATCCTGTAAAGACCAGCTGTAACTTCGTTAGCCAGGGAGGCAGACATTCGTCTTGTTCCTTGCATCACGTGGACTGAGAGTGGGATAGGTTGTTTCATGTAATGGGACACCTCGAGGCCACGGATTTTTTTTCTTTTTTTTAAAGACTTTATTTATTTTTAGACGGAAGAGAGGGGAAGGAGAGAGGGAAGCATCAATGTGTGGCTGACTCTCGTGCGCCCCCTACTGGCCTGCACTCAGGCATGTTCCCCAGACTAGGAATCAAACCAGCCACCCTTTGGTTTGTAGGCCGGTCGGTGCTCAAGTCACTGAGCCACACCAGCCAGGGCGAGGCCTGGGATTTTTATGTAACGGACACATTGAGGCTGGGAATTTCTCTTGGTTTAGGAGCCTGGACTTTTAGTTGAAGTCTTTCACCTCACCTCAGCCCTCAGAAAGTCATGACAAAATACAATTGAATTCCATCATCCTTGTTCACAAATCTCAAGTGTCCGAAGCTCTTTAAGGTACTGACTTGCTAGTGAACTTGAACTGTGTTGTGCACTGGTTCCCCTTTTGTGTGGTTTCATAAATCCATCGCAGGGAGGTAGGTCTTCATGAAAACAGCTCACCATCTTCTGAAATAAAAAGGAAGTACATTTTCTTATGAAGCCCCGACATGTTTTTTAATTTTCCAATGAACTGAAGAGAAATCTGGTAATGTGGTGGGTTTAAGCAAATGCTAGCTTAAAACGGGATGCTCATCAAAATGGAAACACCTGTCTCCAGTGTTTCATGCTGGGCAGTCATTCGCTGTCTACTGTAAAGAGCATATGGGGAGAAGAAATGTAGCTGGCTTAATGTGCTTGCTCTGAAGTAATGAACTGCTCTTGGTTGCTGTTAGACCTCATAATGCCTTCAGAGTTCGATTTCTCTGACAAGCCATTTACTTAAGGGTCCAGATAATATAAACAGGGACGGGAGGGTCAGGGAGGTAGTGACATTATCCTGAGGCCAGCACTGCTCTGGTGAAACAGAAATGTCTCCGAACTGCAAGTGGCACCCTCGGGGAGGTCTCCATGGACAGCTCCAGTAAAAGTTTATTTTTAAAATGGACAGTCTTTTATTCTTGTCAAGATGAAGAGTGGATTGTGGCTCTCTCTCCTTCATTTCACTTCATGGATGCTCATTTTGTCTCCCCCCCCCCCCCCGCTTCTGTTCCTTTTCCTTCTTCAAGTACTTAAACGTCATCCACCAGTTCTGGGTTCTTATTTTGAACGTGTGTGCCGGGGAAGGGGGCAGATGGAAGCCGGGGAGGTGGAGGACTATGTATGACTCAACTGCTTGTGCTACTTGGGCTGGGGGACATTTTTATTACGAAGTTAATTTCTGATAATGCCATGAATGGAACTCGAGGGCATCCACTTGAGTGGATCTTGGTGACTTTGTTGTTCTAGGGACCAAAATACCCATCACCTTTCCAAAATGATCACGTTGGTATTTTTCTGAATGCAGCAACAGTGTAATTACTGTGTTTGATTCTTCTGGTAGCCCAGGAGGTAAAGGCTTCGGCAAAGGTATTGGCTGCTACAGAAATAGAAGTACTTGAAACCCCAGAAGTTTGGGGTTGGGGGAACTTGATGGTAGCTTTTCTGCAGGAATGATTGCTCCACACTGTCACTTGAGCAGGTCCCCCCCATCACCCCCGAGGTCGGCCGGGAAGCTCTAGAATTGCGACTTACTGCATAATTATTTGTCAGTGTCTGCTCTGCCGCTCATCCCAAGCAAATTAAGCTATGTTCCCTCTTGGAGCCCCAGGGTCCTGACCCACAGAATATGAGGTGATGACGACTACCCTCACTGGCCCTTGGGACGTTGCACTATTAACCATAGAGTCTGAGGGGGGAGATGGAAAAGTAGAACCTTCTCTGCTAACATGTGCTCGTGAAGGCCAGAGGCATCTTGCTCGTTACAGCAGCATTTTCTCTCCTTTGGGTCCAGGCTGCTTCGAATGCTGCATCAAGTGTCTGGGAGGAGTCCCCTATGCCTCTCTGGTGGCCACCATCCTCTGCTTCTCCGGGGTCGCCCTGTTCTGCGGCTGTGGACACGTTGCTCTCGCAGGCACCGTGGCGATCCTTGAGCAACACTTCTCCACCAACACCAGTGACCACGCCCTGCTGAGTGAGGTGTAAGTACCTGCTTCCCTTAACGAAATGCACTGAAAATGCAGCCACCCCCTGATGTTTTTAAAAAGGCTACGGGGCACTCCCCTGGCAGAAAGCTGATGCTTTTCATGAAGGCTCACCCTATGCAGACAGAAAAAGGTCCATGAGAGAAGGAAGAATGCGGTGGGTGTTTGGGATGTCCCCTGAGAATGGCAAGGTGCACACACAGGACACTCCACACACCGTGGCCGCCCGCAGCCTTGCGGGACTGTGGCAGGGTGATAAGCTCAAGCTGCCCACCATCTTACCAGTTATCACGGTTCCCAAGTAACCAGCGCCCTCCAGTGGCCTCATAGGAAGTGACCATCCTTGGAATAATAGGAACCCTGTGGAGGACAAACTCCCCTCTAATTCTATAGGAACAGGACTCGGACATGAATTCTTCAGGCAGAACAAATCCCAGAGCACCTTCCAATGCAGAAAAGGGGAAGTTTGGTGGATTGAGCCCCAGATCTCTACTTCCCCACTCTGGAATCATCCTCCGTGGGGACTCAACGACTCCCATGCAGATTCTCTTAACTATGCAGGCCCAGGAACAGTGCTGACTCCTTCATACACTTTCCCCTTTCTCCACTTTCAGTGGTTTTTTCTTTCCTTGACTCCCAAAACCTCCCAGTATTCAGGTGTCTTGTGATTATAAGAGATTTCTCCAGCAGACTGAAAAAGGCATAAAGGAATTTTTATGCAATAATGAAATCATGTTGGAAGAGTCCTTAGGGAATTTTACTCTTTTATTTTTCATGAATGACATCCAAACCAATGAGCAGGGGTAGGGGAGGTTATAAGGAGAATCAAGCAGCATACAGGACTTATTGAATGAATACAACTGTGTACAAAGACGACTAGGAGTATTTACCACAACTGAACCTGGGAAAGGTGTGTTGCATTGCTTTACCTAGCTTGTAAGCTTGAGAAGAGGCTCTCAAACTCTCAGGAATCTTTAAAAATTCCCCATGCCCACCCTTCACCGCAGACCAATTAAATCATAATCCCTGGGGATAGCGCCTGGGTACCAGTGTTTCCTAAAGCTCCCCAGGCAGTTCCAGTGAGTGGCCAAAAGACTGAGGAACTGCCATCTGGGTCCCTGTCAGCTTTCATAAGACACAATTATTTGTGAATTAACTTTTCGTATATTAAAGCTACTTGAAACATTATCACTTCTGTAGTGAGAATTTCAATGCCAAAAACATCAGCCCAAGGTGTTCCTTATACTCCCTGAGTGCTTCCTTAGGGGGTTTTTTCAGGATAGCACTGACCGCTAGGCCTGATTGGGAGGCATCTGATACGGCAGAAGGAATATGGTGTCCATTGGAGCAGAGTTCCGGTGCTGCTACTGCCACTAGCTCTGTATCCTTGTGTGAGTCACTCCGCTCCTCAACACCTGTGTTTACTTATCTGCAAAATGAGAAGTCTAACCCTCAGAGCACAGACCTTGGGTCAAGTATTACAAGATTACAACTGGCCCTGTCGGAAGGCAACGGCTCCCTCGTCTGGGAATGTTGTCTACCTCAACAGTGGGCCCACCTTGGGAGACAAGCCCAGGCTGCAGTGGGGTGGGCCGGGATGCCCACCGGAACGCCCCCCGAGCCCAGTGGGGCCCCCAGAGGGCAGGAGATGTCGCGGGAACATCACCCTCACGTCCTCCCCCCAGAGGATGAAACGCTGTCTGTTCACCATGCAGTGGATTTAACTGTTCAGGTTCTCGCCTTCCTTTTTGTAGAATCCAGCTGATGCAGTATGTCATCTACGGAATCGCGTCCTTTTTCTTCTTGTACGGGATCATTCTGTTGGCCGAAGGCTTTTACACCACGAGCGCAGTGAAAGAACTGCACGGGGAGTTTAAAACCACCGCCTGCGGCCGATGCATCAGCGGAATGGTGAGTGCCGACCTTGGATTCTCAGCCCGCAGCACAGCCAGAGAGCCACACCCCTCCGTACCTCTTTGTAGCTGGGAAAAGCTACGAGTTAATTCAGAGTGCAGGGGGAGT
Source organism: Micronycteris hirsuta (assembly GCA_004026765.1). Taxonomy (NCBI): domain Eukaryota; kingdom Metazoa; phylum Chordata; class Mammalia; order Chiroptera; family Phyllostomidae; genus Micronycteris; species Micronycteris hirsuta. Next base: position 2,659 of record PVJI01018731.1, on the reverse strand, counting down.
CCAGACACACACACAGGCACACCTCAGAGGCACCGCGGGTTCGGTTCCAGACCACCGCAGGGGAGTATGGCAGTCCAGCGAGTCGTCATCTTTCTGCTGGGGGAGGGTCTTGCCTTCCATTTGTCAAACACACAACATCTGTGAAGCGCAACAGAGTGAAGCTCAGTAACACCGAATATGCCTGTAGTGCACTTAACAATTACAGTTAGGAATATGAAAACACCTTCAATGCACTACTGACCATAAATTCAAATCTATGGCTGGTAGTATTAAATCTAACATTTCTCTTACCGAGGTACAGGCAGTGAGGGTTTAGAAGAGTTTTCCCATGTAAGGTCCCCACTATGAAAGGAGGTAACTTTCATGTTGTCTCCACACCCCCTTCATGTCTTGCATGTGGACTGGTCATAAAGATGTACGCATGCGCCTTTCAGCCTCTCAGCGTTGCCCTCCATGATGCCTTTTAATAAGCTCTTTTTAAGCTTTGTTCTCCTCTAGACCAGAGGTCAGCAAACCTGTCTGCACAGGGCCAGGTGGGGATCGGTTTAGGCTCTGCGGACCACTCGCAGTCTGTCGCTAAGGACAGAATTCTGAATGCCGGAGGCCACCAGGACAGGAATACCCGACGGGCCCTCTGCACTGGGCACCGGCTGCCCTAGGGGGCCCTCGCCGCTGCAGGAACCGAAGGCTCACCAAGCAAAGAACCGCCAGCCCTTTTTCAAGTCTTCGTGGTGTTATTAGAAAGAAAGTAAAGTTTTCTTCTGCAGGGTAAAAAAACAAAAAGCAAGCCTAGTCTGGAGTAGCCCGTCTGTAAGCGCTGGGGAGGAAGGCAGCGAAACTGCTGAAATCTGTGCCTTTGGCTATTTTTAGAAATGCAAATGCTTCCCAAAGTGTAAATGTCCTTGAGATAAAATGCCTTGTTTCTGTAGTTTCCTGGGGTGACATACAGGAGGTGGCCCGGCTAAGCGTGACCCCAAGGCTGACCTGGCACAATCCAGCTATTTCCTGCAGTTCGATGGGAACTTCAAGTCTTCGGCATCAGCCTGAAAAACTAAAAAGCCAAACTCGCATTCCAAACTTTCACCCACACAACTCTGTGGGTGCACATTCTGAAAATATAAACACCACAATGTGTTTTAAACAGCCTTTCAAAGTACCTGAAAATTGGTAGTCAAGGCAGGTTAGGAAGAAAGTAAAGCCGTGTGGTTATATTCTTCCTGAAATTGCCCATGGCAACATGTGGGTGCACAGGGTGATTTCGTCTTAAGCCAGGGCTTTGCTTGCAGAGCTCCTGTGAATCTTAAAGATGAAAACAACCGGAGGGAAATGAGAATTTTATCAGATTCACTGAGCATTAAGCTGTGTTCAAGGCTATTTTAAACCTTTAATATAGGTTCAAGCATCTAATGCTCTTAGTAATATCACAGGATCATGAATCTAGTGAAGTTCTTTTTGAGAAAGAACTTCCTGTAGCAACTGCTATTATACCACCCACCTATTATGTAAAATAAAGGTAATTCGGGGTAAAATAATATAAAGTTATAATTCAAGTGGCCTGTGAAACCACCCAGACACTGTCCCAGAGTAAGTACGGAACTCAGGTTTACAAAGAATGCCACGTGGGAGGTGCTGTCACTAGTTAGCTCTGTGACCTTGGACAAGGGAGATCACCTCTGGGGATCTTGGGTCCTTCTTAAAAGGACTTTTGATTACCTTGGCTTCAGGTAGTAACACTTGCCATCCTAAAGCTCTGGAGAGCATAATAACCCTGCCTGAGCCACCAGCCCTCGGTTCTTCTCTTCCTTGTCACTTTGCCTTGTTGCTGCTGTGGCCCAGGTGGTGCACATACCCCACAGCTTCAGTATTGGGTTGGAAATGCAGAATCATTCCTCCCAAGGGTGTGCCCTGGCAGGTTCAGTGACAACTCTTTCTCCTTCTCCTTTTTGGCTTAGTTTGTCTTCCTCACCTATGTGCTGGGAGTTGCCTGGCTCGGCGTGTTTGGTTTCTCTGCAGTGCCCGTGTTTATGTTCTACAATATATGGTCAACTTGTGAGGTCATCAAGTCGCCCCAGACCAACGGGACAACCGGTGTGGAGCAGATCTGCGTGGATATCCGACAATACGGTGCTTCCTTTTAATCCCCCCATTACCGTTTCTGCTCTTGTGCGTACGTCTGGACCTTAGCGTCACGCGGGCATCTAGTCATTGTGATCGCTTGCACACATTCCTCTATTGCAATGGGGTATACTCTTTCCCTCAATAGGCTCCATTTCTCAATGAAAAGCCCGTTTAGGCTCTTAGTTGCTAAAAGTCACCATTCAGAATTTTGTTGTATTTTTCAAGTATGCAGTAAAACATTTTTTATAATGATAAGCTACTTTATAATGCAGTTCAATCCAAAAAAGACCTCTGGATGGTCACTATAAAAAGGTTATGCCTTTAAGGAAGAAGGAGCTTATGCCCTTTGCAACAGCATGGATGGAACTGGAGAGCATTATGCTAAGTGAAGTAAGCCAGGCAGTGAGGGACAAATACCATATGATCTCACCTTTAACCGGATCATAACCAACAAAAGCAGAAAGCAAGCAAAACATAACCAGAGACATTGAAATTAAGAACAGTCTAACAATAGACAGGGGAGAGGGGGGAGGGGACAATG
>PVJI01018730.1:0-32632 GCA_004026765.1 Micronycteris hirsuta | reverse complement strand
ATTCAAAAGAACCTTTGCACTCCTATGTTCATAGCAGCACAATTCACAATAGCCAAGTGCTGGAAACAACCTAGGTGCCCATCTACAAATGAATGGATCAAGAAACTATGGTACATTTACACAGTGGAATTCTACGCAGCAGAAAGGAAGAAGGAGCTTATACCCTTTGCAACAGCATGGATGGAACTGGAGAGCATTATGCTAAGTGAAGTAAGCCAAGCGGTGAGGGACAGATACCATATGATCTCACCTTTGACTGGATTATAATCAACAAAAGCAGAAAGCAAGCAGAACATAACCAGAGACATTGAAATTAAGAACAGTCTAACAATAGACAGGGGAGAGGGGGCAGGGGACAATGGGGAGAACGGTTTTCAGGAATCACTGTAAAGGACACATGGACAGAACTAAGGGGGAGGAGGGAGGGTGGGGGAGAAGGGGGCTGGAGGGGAAGGGAGGAGGGGAGGGGAGAGGATGCAAATAACTGTAATTGAATAAAAATAAAATAAAATTTAAAAAAAGAAAAATAAAGAATATATCTTCCAAATTTAAATACAACTGGAAAAATGTGAGTACACAATCTTTTAAAAGTTACCAAAATGGCTGAGGTCATAGGGAAACCAGCTAGCTCATTATCTAAAGAGATATAGATTGCTACAGGAGAACAGATAATGGACCAGGGGAAGATATAGCTAAACAAATTAAAAAGAACTCTATTAAAACAACACATATAGGTAGAGAGTGAACTAGCAAGCAAGTGGGGACTATGTGGGTGTTCTGATATGAGGGAGTTTACATCAGATTCCAAGTCCTTTTTTATTCTTTAAACCCACCAGGTATCCATCCTGAGAAACACCATCAAGGTGCAGGCATGAGGTAGAAAAACAGGTTCAATGGCCATCAAACACCATCATTGACACTTATTTCCTAAGGCTACACAAATAAAAGTATTAATACACAGTGGCTAGGACAACAAAAACTACTCTTTGTTGAAAAACTGTTTCAACTGCAAGACCTAAATAGACACAAACCTCTATTGCTAAGTGAAGGCAGAAGTAAGTTTAGGTGTAAAACTACAACTCAGGGAATAGCACGAACACTGAGAAGGCCACAGCCGTGAGACCCAGGTCCCAGAGTCCATCTGATGCTGAGTCTCCATCCTTAAAGTGGGGAGTAGTGTTACCTCTTTCCCTGCCCCCATACAATAAGGCTAGCAAGAATAAGAATGGAAGATCATTGCTGAGGGAATACCGAAACCTCAGTGTGAAACAGACACTGGGAAAAACTCTCAGTCAAATTAGCTCCTCCGGAAATAAAAACTTAGCAAGAAAAAAATGTGATCCATTTCCAATGTAACCTCATTTATCTCAGTCTTTAATGTGCTACATAAGGTGTTCATATTTTACCAATAAATTGAAATACATAAAAAGCCAAAAAAAAAAAAAAAAGAACCACACTGACAAAAAAAAAGGGGGGGGGGCTAAATTCAGATGACACATACATTAGAATTTCTTTCTGAAAGGTAATTAAAAATTATTTTTACTATGTTGACATCTTCAATGAAAATTGTGGAGAACATGTGAGATGAAATAAATAATTTCAACAGAGGAATTAAAATTATAAGAAAGAACAAAATGGAAATGTTAGAAATAAAAATACTCAGAAAATAATGAAGAATGTCATTGCAGGCTAATCAATAGATACAACTCAGTCAACAAAAGAATCAATCAACTTGAAATGTTTAAATACCCAAACTAAAAATGAAGAGAGAAAATTATTAAAGAATTGTAACAGATAATCTGAGAGAAGTGGGACCACACCAACTGTGTAATGTATGTGTAGCAGCAATCTCAGAAGGAGGTGAGGAAACAGGACAGAAGCACTATTTAAAAAGATGAAATAACATCTGATAATTATGCAAAATAAATGGCAGGTCACAGGCTCCAGAACTTGTGTATCAAGCTCTGACAACACCAAGCAGAGGGGAAAAATAGAAATAAAAAGGAACATTTAAAGTAGACTTCTTAACAAAAAACACACAAGCCAGAAGACAATGAGTGTATCTTAAAAGTGATACATTTATACATAAATACATGTTAAATTTAAGACTTTGATATCTATTAAAATGTATCTTTTAAAAATCAAAATAAAAATATTTACTTCTTCAGAAAAATAAAAACTGACAGATTGTCAACAGATTTGCACTACAAGATCTAGTAAAAGCAGAAATATTAACATAACAAAGAGAAACCTGGATTTACACAATGACCTAAAGGTAAAATAATTTTTTCTCATCTTAGAAGTACTAACAGATTAGTGACTGTCTAAATCAAAACCAGTAACAAGATATTCTGTAGGATAAGAAAAAATACGGCAGCAGTAGCTCAAGAATGAGAGGAGAAGGAATAGGGAATGTACTCTTGTGATGTATTTGCACTATATATTAAATATTATATATTCATATTTACACATAATGTTTATGTATATGTTTTGAAGGTAGATTCTGACTCTGATTCAAAAACTCTTTAGTATTTCCTGAGATAACCACTAAAAAGAAAATTTAAAAGACGTAAAAACAATAACAATAGAGGGCATTAAATGGAATAACAAATAAATACCAAATTAATGTGAAAGAATACAGAAAAAGTAAATAAATGGTACAGAAAAGCTGGAAAAAATAAAAAATGGAAAAATATAGAATTTAACCCATATTAAAACCATATGAGTATGCATGTCAATCTGAATTAGACAGAAAAATTTTAGTTGAACGTAAAAGGAAAAAACAACTATTGATTGTCCAAAAATATAAATGTGAATATACAAACAGTAAAGGAAGGGGAAGCATTGCTATGTAAACAATAACAAAAGGTTAGAACAAATAAATTTTAAAACATGGAATATCATCGTGAAAAACCAGAAGAATTACATAATTATATTGTGGTCCATTCTCTAACCAGAACAGTCCTAGATGTCTATATGCCTGATAACAGACACTCAAAATTAATAAATAAAAAATTAAATACAACTACAGAACTAACAAAAACAACACTTGGAGATTTCAACACCCTTCTTTGTCAAAAATGATAGAATCTGCAGAAAGAACACTGAGTTAGGCAAAAAGTTTGAAAAACATATGGTACATATGGAAAATTCTCAAAACATAGCAATGTGGTGATTGCTGAGGGGAGAATGAGGGGAAATAAATAGTAATGGAAAAATACAATAAAGATTAAATTTTAAAAATAAAATAAAAAACATAACAATAGAAAACAATGTTTTAAATTGAAACTACAATAACATGCTACTGCATACTTATTAGAATGCCTGAAATCATAAAGAGCTAATAGTACCTATTACTGGTGAAGAGGCAGGGCCCCAGCATTCCCATTCATTGCTGGTGGAAATGCAAAAAGGCACAGCCACTTCTGAAGCCTGGAAGTTTCTTACAAGGCTAAAAATAGGTTTACCATATAATCCTAGGAGGAATCAGAATCATAAGTATTTACCCAACTGATATATACACCAATATTTAGAGCAGCTTGATTCATAATTTCAAAATTGGAAGCAAGCAAAATACCTTGAATGCATCATATTTATCCATTTAGTGGAATTCTAATTAGTGATAAAAAGAAATTGTCTTTCAAGCCACAAAAATATTTGGCTAAACCTTAACTTTATATTGCTAAGTGAAAGAAATCAGTCTATTGAGACAACATATTGTATGATTTCAATGATACACTTCTGGAAAGGCAATACTATAGAGACAATAAAAGTGTTAGTGGGTTTCAGTGGATTGGAAGGAGGGATAACTGGGTAAAACAGTGGTCCCCAACCTTTTTGGCACCAGGGACTGGTTTTATGGAAGACAATTTTTCCAAGAATGGGAGGGGGGATAGTTTTGGGATGAATGAAGCACATTGCATTTATTGGGCATTTTATTTCTATTATTATTACATTGTAATATATAATGAAATAATTATACAACTCACCATAATGCAGAATCAGTGGGAGCCCTGAGTTTGTTTTCCTGCAACTAGATGGTCCCATCTGGGGGTAATGGGAGACAGTGACACCTGAAGTGTGTTGCTTTTGTCCAGTCTGCTCCATACTCTTATTGCTTGCTGTCACTACAGAAAACCGTGCTTCCCAAAGATAAGATTTTGGAAATGGAAGCAGGCTTTTCAGTGCTTTTGCGGCAATCTTAGGATATTCCACCTTGACTTTAATCCAGAACGTATGGACATTTGAAGTTGTCTCTAACATACTTTAAAGGCCACCATCACTTGTGACCTCAAGCAGTTGAATGTCTTCTAGCATAAAGTCAATTCACCTGGCTTATTCACAATCGGGTCGTGGATCGCTTCCTATCCAGTTTGGAGGCCTTTCTGTGGTTGGGAAATAATGCTCAAACTCTTTTGAAGGCTCAAATAGGTGATTGTGCATCAGCTGGGAGAAAAAAGACCCCAGTTCAGTCTCTTTCAGAAGCTTTGCTAATGTTTGAAACATGTCAAAACTTCCAATGTTCACTTGCTGCCCTCATAATTCCAGTGTGGCTTTGAATGTGGCCACTCTGCCTGCAGACTTGAGCACAGTTATCATTCTCCCCTGAAGTGACAGATTGAGTTTGTTGAGCAGGTTGAATGCGTCGCATAAGTAAGCAAGTTTTGCAACCCATTCTGTGTCACTGAAATATGCTGCTAGTGGTGACTCTTTTCCTGAAAGAAATCTCTCTAGTGGTTCTCGAAACAAAAACTCTGGCCAGTGATCTACCTTTAGAAATCAATTTCACGTCTGTGCATAAGAGAAGACGTGTGTGCTCTGCATCCATCTCCTCACAGAGCTGCACGAACAGACGTGAGTTAAGGGTATGCACTTGAACGTAGTTGATCATTTTAATCACATCCTGCAAAATGTTCTTAAGTTTAGATGACAAATTTTGGCTAGCCAGCATTTCTCTATAGAAGACACAGTGCATACTTTCAGTGCACCCTTTCAGAAGTGATTTCTTTGACCCAAGTAGTGTAACCAGAAAGCCATCCAGTCATGGCAGTTGCTCTATCCATGAATATACCAACACAAAGTGACCAGTTCAGTTTTCCTAATATACATCATTCAAAGGCCTGAATTGTTCTGCAGCTGTGGTGTTGGTTGGCAATAAAAGCGCACATGCCATGTCCTCATGCACAACCTCCTGAAAAATATATGGCATAGAAACAAGCATTATTGTTTTGTTGTCAACATCAATAGACTCACCAACCTGGATTGCATACCACAGTGACTCATTAAGCTTCTCTAACAATTGTGCCTCAATATCCTCTGCTAATTCATCAGTTCTTCTAGTCGTAGTGTTAGCCGAAGGATGAACACATACCACCTTTTGACTGCAGCCTCTCCTCAAAGTTCATGACAAATGTCCTTAGCAGTAGGCAGGATCAACTCTTCGCCAATAGTGAACGGCTGCTTAGCTCTCACAATGCGGTCAGCCGCTAAGAATGAAGCTCTCAGTGCAGACACATTTGATGAAGTGGTGGCCTTCAGTAATTGCCTCTGTTCTTTGAGTCCACATATTTTTTTTTCTTTTGAAAAATTCCAAAAGCTTGTGTTTTAATGCAGGGTGCTTAGTCTCCATGTGGCAAAGAAGTTTTGAAGGTTTCATGGCTTCGTTGGATAGCCAGTCACCACATATACAAAAAGTGCTTGGAGAATGTGAATCATCTGTTGCAGTGAACCCATAATTTAAGTAGGACTCTTCATATTTTCTTTTAAATGCAGCTTTATTTTTGTTGACAGTCTTATAGTCTTATGCTGTCTCATCAGTTGGTCTTTCCCCCTTTTCAAAGAAGCTCTCCAACAACATTTGTGTTTTACTTATTTTGGCTAGGGTTAGCAGGTGGGCTTACCAAAACTGTGACTGAGACAAGTGCTCAGTGTGGAAAAGAGGCATGGATGGAGCAGTAGATAATATAATGGGCAGGCCATGTGCAGACTACGTGAACTGTTGGATTCTGACTTAAAACCTGCCACCAGATGCACCTGTTCAACTGAAGTACATCAACTCACTTGCCAATATAAAGCCGGTCACCAGATGCAGCTTAATTGTCATTTACCACTCACTGACAGGGTTTAGATAGGAGTCTGCAAGTAATTGCTTTACTATGGCCTCCATGCAGTCAAACCACCCTGCTAATGAGAGTCTGTATTTACAGCCACTCCCTAGCGCTAGCATCACCACCTCAGCTCCACCTCAGATCATCAGGCATTAAATTCTCACAAGGAGTGCGCAACCTAGATCCTTCAGATGCGCAGTTCACAGCAGGGTTCACAATCCTATGAGAATCTAATGTCACTGCTGGTCTGACAAGAGGTGAAGCTCAGGTGGTACTATGAGCAATGGGGAGTGGCTGTAAATACAGAGTAAACTTTCGTTGCTTGCCTGTCGCTCACCTCCTGTTGTGAAGCTCAGTTCCTAACAGGCAACATACTGGCCATCCATGGTCTGGGGGTCAGAGACCCCTGAGGTAAAGCACAGGGGATTTTGTTTAGGAAATGAAACTATTCTGTATAATGCTGTAATTTTGGATACATCACAATATGCTTTTGTCAAAACTCATACAACTTTGCAACACAAGAATAAACCTTCATGTATGCATATATAAAATAAGATCATTTATGAATGCACACACTAATGGAATCTGCTTGCTTTATAAGAGGCTGGAAGAGTATCTTTGGCAATAAGTGTGGGTCTTTGACACTAAAGACAAAAGGAACTAAACATAAGCACTTACTCTAGTGGCTGGGTTTTTCCCCATAGGGGTGCATACTAAAAATTGTGAAATTGCTATACAGGTATACTGAAATTAAGTAAACCTAAAGAGGGTATTGGGAGCTACTTTTCTTACCATTGGCATGCACTTTAGAGACAAACAATGTAGGGGGTAAGCTTGAAAGATCTATGTGGTCATGAATTGAAGTTGGAGACATCAGTATGAACTCTTACTTAACCATATATATCTATATCTATATATATATATATATATATATATTATTAGATATGTGCATACTGTATACATAGGTTAGTATACACATATATAACTTCCTTCCTCTCTCAGCTGAAAGGGTCTAGATGAAATGACATTACACTGACAATGACTGGAAGGGAAGGATGAGGGAAATAATGGGGGAAAGAAGGGGAAGGGAGTAGTCAAAGAACATGTATGAATGACCCATGACATGGACAGTGGTGTGGGTACTGACTGTGGGAGTGGGCAGTGGGATGGCTGAGGGAAGACAAATGGGGGAAAACTGGAGCAACTGTAATAGAATAACAATAAAATTTTTTTTAAGATTTTATTTATGTATTTATTTTTAGAGAGAGGGGAAGGGAGGGAGAAAGAGAGGGAGAGAAATACCAATGCGTGGTTGCCTCTCTTGTGGCCCATGCTGGGGACCTGGCCTGCAACACAGGCATGTGCCCTGACTGGGAATCGAACCAGCGACTCTTTGGTTTGCAGCCCACACTCCATCCACTGAACCACACCAGCCAGGGCCACAATAAAAAAAAATCTTAATAAAAAAGAAATGACATTACAGTAAGAAGAAGCACACAGAGTGACAAGATCTTGGTTTCTTAAAGAATTATCCAAGAAAAGGATGCAGTGTTCTCTGGAGAAATGACTAATTTTAGTGTGGAAAAGAAAATGTACAAGATCAACTTGGAGAATTGCATAATGCAAGAATGTAAGAAAGTGCTCAAAAATACATAAACACAATGTTAATCACATGTCAAAGAGACACAGGAGCCCACTGCAGGAGATATGAGTGACCAAAGGTGGAACAATTTATACAGTTTAAAGAGAAAGGAAGAATAGTTTACAAGTGGGTGAACTATTCTTCCTTTCTCTTTAAACTGTACAAATTGTTACAAGTGGAAAAACTTAACCAACACTGCCTCAGCCAGAACACCAAAGTAAACATCAGCGGTCATGAACCACATTCATAGCATGTGCCCTTGGCACGTTGTGCTAAAATGACACTTTAACCTCTGTGATCGTCTCCACAAAAATCTGCTACCCCAGTGTTACTATAAGAAAAACACACAATGACTAATTTGGGGACATTTTATAAGATATCTGAGATATAATCCTCACAGCCATCAATGTAATAAAAAACAAGGAAGTGTGAGAACTTTTTAAGCATAAGGAGCTTAAGGAGACATGAGGACTAAATGTAGTGGAGTATCCTGGCCGGGGTTCAGGAACAGAAAAGGACGTGAGGCAACAACTGAGGCGATATGAGTGAGACACGGAATCTAGCTAGTGATAATGAATACATATTGCATCGTCAATTATAACGAAAGCATCGGGTGAATGTAAGATGTTAGTACTAGGTGACACTAGGCACAAACTAAATGATATCACTTTCAATATCCTTAGATTTTTAGTAAACATAATACTGTTTTTTAATTTAATTGTGCAAAAAATTCAGACAGCTACTACAAAAATATGCAGATTGAAAATAACCATATAAAATGATCACTCAGCCCTTGCTGGTGTAGCTCAGTGGATTGAGTGCGGGCTGGGAACCAGAGGGTCCCGGTTCGATTCCCTGTCAGGGCACATGCCTGGGTTGTGGGCCGGGTCCTCAGTGAGGGCCATGTGAGAGGCAACCATACATTGCTGTTTCTCTCCCTCTCTTTCTCCCTCCCTTCCCCTCTCTCTAAAATAAATAAATAAAATCTTTAAAAAATAAAAATAAAATGATCAATCATATTACCAATTCAAATTAAATCATTATGACATACCTCTTTACCTATTAGAATGATTTTTAAAAAGGCAATTTTAAGTGCTGTTGAGGATGGAGTATAACTGATATATTTTTACTATGATTAAAAACCTTCTTAGGGAAATTTTCTTGAAAACCTTTACATAAATAGTATTTATTGATAATCACCCCAAATGGAAATAGCTCAGGTCTCCATCGGCTGATAAATTGGTAAACCATGGTGGATACACACAATGGACGATCTCTCTGCAGTACAATGAGACATACTGCTGTCTCACGAAACAACATATGGGTGCTTCTTAAATGCATTTTACTAAGTCAAAGCAGCCATATCCAAAAGTTTATATATTGTATAATTTCATATATATGAATATACATATAAATATACAAATATGCATATAAATATATACAGGGTCCAGAGAAATAATGCCTGCTTTAGTGTTGTTGGTAGGGTAATAATATGGGTGTAATAATTTATAGTTTCAATTTGAACATTTCACCTAAAATGTCATATGGTGTGCTTGAGTGCAATATTGTTATGTTACAGAATTGCATGCTTATGATATTGTAATAAAATATTTTGTAATAAAAAGGGGGTGTTATTTGTGCTGGGCCCTGTGTGTATGACATATGCAATAGGTAAAAGTACAGGGGTAGAATGTATCTCAATATTTAAGGGGAGGGTGTCATTCAGCAAAAGGGTTTCCTCCTTAGGGACTAAGGAGGAAATGTATGAACATTTTGGAGCAATGAGACAGATTTTGGCGCCTGTGGTGGTGGATATACAGTCCTGTGTCTTTGTCAACACCCATAGCCTCTACAACATAAACAGTGAATTATAATGTACTCTAATTTTAAAAACCAGCAAAATTTGTGTTGAGAGAGTATAGTCATAATGCATATTATGACTAATTAATCTAACATTATTAGAGATGAATTGCATAGTATGATGGAGGTGCAGAAGAGAATAACTACCTTAATCAATTAAAAATATATTTTGATGTCATACTATGAGGCTAAAGACAAAAAGAGAGTTAACTACAAATCCTGTTATCTAGTTAACATATATGTGTGCATATGCTTCTCCTAGGGTTGTGGATTAGCAATCTTGAAATATTTTATGTGTATTCTAAGAATAGACCAGAAAATAATTTTTATTTCATTTTTTAAGTTAATAAGGTCATATACAAATTAAGTATATTAAATAATTTGTCCCTAACTGTTAGCAGTACATAGTAACAGATTCAAAGCAAGAATCTACACTCAAATTTCCTTTACTTATAATATCTGTAACTTTAAGTGAAATTTAATAGTTCTCTCAATCCTAAAATATATTGAGAAGTAGGTTCCATTAGTGACCAAATAAGCAACCAAGTAGACAAATTTCTATACAGGGATTCACGAGATGTTTGGTTCTATGGTGGGTTAAACTTTACATGCAAGAACTTGCCAGTCAGTAGAAATACTGAATTTAATTAAAAAGTTATTTTGTGACTGATTGCTTATTCATAGGATAAAACATTCTATTTCTACTCTACTATTTTAACAAAGCAAACGTGGTTTGAAAGTCACAGGAAAAAATGTTGCCTGACTCCAAAATTAATCGTTCTCAGTACAGCATTTAGTAAAGAGAGAAAATAAAAGTACAAGCCTGCTTCCAAGCCTCAATAGATACAAAAAGAAAGATTAATAATGTTCAATTTCTTATGGCAACTACCACACTAGTAAATAAATGAAACCTGAATCTATCTTGCCAGTATTATTTTTGACTAAAATATAAATAATAATAAAAGAAAATGAGAGTTTTTAAGGCATATAATTATGGAAAGGAAATAGTAGTTCCTAACCCTGGCTGGGCTAGCTCAGTTGGTTAGAGCATTGTTCAAATACTCCAGAGTTGTGGGTTTGATCCCTAGTCAGGGCACATACAAGAAACAACCAAGGAATACATAAATAAGTGAACAAAAAGTTTTATTTGTCTCTCCTTCCCTCCTCTCTCTCTCACTAAAATCAATAAATAAAAATTTTTAAAAATGGTTCCTAACATCATTGTTTATCTTTATTTTTTATTTTAAATATGGTTTCATTTTAACTATGGATAACTCCATGTAAATATGACATGAGGAACTATAACCATAGCTGCCACTATGTGTTTTTAATGTAACAGTAAAATTTGTTATCTTAAAATTATAGAACAGATGTCCAAATCTACCTAAACTACAGTAAGTCCCCTCCATCCAATCTTTCCCAATCATTACAACAGGATCCTAGCCAGAATAAATAAGCAACTATCTAAAGACCCTGAAAAGTAAATAATCACAGGCAAATTTGGAAAGATAATCAAAATTCAAAAGAACAACCAATATATTGGTAAATGCACTGTTCTTGATTTTTTTTTTATTGTTTGTTTCTTTTATTTCCGTTTTTTTATCCCCATATCTCATGCTAGCTGGCTGGAATCCCAGAACTAAATAACTGACACAGCATCACTCCTCTCTCCTTCTACCTCCCTCTCCTTTCCTCTTCCTTTTCTTGTGGCCATATTTCCAGGCGAGGCCCAGCAGTGCTTACAATGCCGTGGTGGCAGTGAGGACTGTGGAGGTATTGTGTTGTCCCAAAACTTTGTTTAGTTTTTTCCATACGATGGCTCTGGTAGTGCTTAGTTGCCTTTAACTTCATTTGAAACAATTTTGTTAGATTGTATTGTGACAGCTGTTCTATCAACATGAATTTAAAAAATCTTATCAAAATTGGTGAACTTTTGTGCAGCTATTTTAATATTGAAGATGGTAGAAGATACGCAATATTTGTGGTGTATTATGCTTTATTATTTCAAGAAAGGTAATGCAACCAAAATGCAAGAAAAAGATTCATGCAGTGTATGGAGAGGTGCTGTGACCGATCAAATGTGTCAAAAGTGGATTGTGAAGTTTCTTGGTAGTATTGACATTTGGGCAGAATAATTATTTGCTGTTGGACTGTCTTATGCATTAGGTGTTTAGCAACACCCCTGGCCTCTACCCACTAGAATCCAATAGTTGAAGACAGTCAACATATTCAAAATATCCAAGTCAAAAAAGTTATTGGTGAAAATGGAAAATATGTCTTTTATTTTATGGAAAAAAACATATGGATTTTTTGACCAACCCAACACTACAACTTTGAAATAAAATCTTACTGTTTGTCCAGAATAAATAGAAAAAGAATCTCCTGTGGCCTAGAAAGTATTGAGTGAAACCTCTTTTCTTTCACTGATCCATACAGGGGCATGTAAGGAAAGGCAGGGAAGATAAAGCCCTGTTTTCAGAGCCAGGAAAAGGAAACTCCAAGAGATGGAGAATATGATAGAAATCATAGAGAGGAGGGGTCAGCATAGAAGAGAACCAGGTGCTGCCTGTAATCCAGAAATGAGACTTGTTTCTGTCTGGCTCAGGTAGCAGACCAACACAGAACTGCAAACGTCATTGCTAAAGAGTTGAGTCAACAGGGACTAAGGTTTCTCAATGGACTACTCTTTAATGAGGTTGAGAGTGAGTGGTGGGTTCAAAATGAGCTGCTTGAACTCTGCTTTGATAGCTGCTCATTCTCCTCCAGGACACATAAATGGGGATGTTATGATCATAAAGCAGCAAACCCGACAGCCTCAGGAAAAAACAAATGCAAAAATAAAAAACAGAAACAGTGTGACCACAGCTACTAAAACCGTCTCAAAATGAATATAAATAGGAATATAGAACCTGTAGATTACAAAAGAGATCATTGTTTTTTTTAGCTGACCCTGAGCGGCCGTTGGGCCACTTGATGCCAGAAGTAGATGTAATGTCTTGCTCTCTAGAATAGAACAGCTCTATTTCACTCCTCATCCAACACAGCCTGAGTCACATTAAGGAAAAAGCTAAGTGTGCAAAGTTCTTTGTGAATTGGAAGGAAATAAACTTCTATAATCTTTTAGGATGTTGGTGCCAAAGTCATTTTATCCAGTTAAGTGAGGGAGGGAGAAGTAGGTGCAGAAGTAACTGAAAGTGTTGAAGATTTGGCAGCATATAGAGAACAACAGCATATAAAGGACAGAAAAAAAAGGGGCCCCTGAGGTCAGGCACTCTTTGGAAGCATGGAGTTACTCCAAAAAGAGGGAGCATGAACTCTGAGGCAAAGGTCTAAGGATAAAAACAGTATCCCAGCTATACCTTGTAAAACAGCTTCCTACTTTGCCCTGTATTTCTCTTCACTGCTAGTGATGCATATCTAATTATCTAGAAATTGTTGTAAATTTTAAGTCATACTTCATTTTCTTTTCTTTATTTATTTTTTTAAATTTTTGTTCAGTTACAGTTGCCCCACTTTTTTCCCCATTGCTCTCCCCTGCCCACACCCCACCCACCCTGCTTCCATAGTCAGTCCCTTCCCCATTGTCTCTGCTCATGGGTCTTCTATTCATATTCCTTCACTTGCCTCTTCCCCTTTTTTCCCCATTATCCTCCTCCCCGCTCCCATCTGGTCACTGTCAGTTTGTTCATTATGTCCATGTCTCTGGTTCTATTTTGCTCATTTGTTTGTTTTGTTGATTAGGTTCCATTTACAGGTGAGATCATATGGTATTTATCACTCACTGTCTAGCTTATTTCACTTAGTATAATGCTCTGCAGTCATATTTCCATTAAACCACTTGGACTGTCTCATGGGTTGGAAAAAAGTACAAATAAGATAGGTGTGAGCGTGCTTCACACTGGAGAAGGAAAAATAAGCTAGTGTGACCTGTGGATTGTATCACTGGCCCAATTCAACGTGTTGTTTTTGCTTCTGCATCTGAATGTATTTTGGGAAATAGCATATGATATGTTTGTATTTGCCATTTGAGAACTGCCAGATGGGATGAATCTGATCAGGGAAAGGCTGCAAATAGAGAAGGGCTAGTGAACAGCACCCCTGCCATTTGCTGTCAGTGGGGGGTAAGGATTTAGTGTATCTCTATCCTGTGATGTCCAAAGCTTTCACTATATTTTGTTGGCAAATCAGAAATCTCAGTTTCAGCAGCCTTGCCTGTGGTGTTAACACACTTTCAGGGATGGCTGACAAAATTTACCCAGACAAAATTAACCCAGATGACTAGACAAAATTCAGGGGTCTGCTTGCCAAGTAAATTTTCTTGGAACTATGTGGGCAAATTCAAATGGTCAGTTCCTTCAGCAACCAAGAAAACTACTACTATCTTCTTGGCCTCCCGCCACAAAGGGTTACTTGGCATCTTTTAGACTTTGGGGGTGTTGGAGATGATACAGGTCCCTGTGACTGATGACCGTGCTGATTGGAGCCTCTGAAAGAATGGCATCTCTGCCAGAGAGCAGCCAGCATTCAGGGTATCCCTTCAGAATCTGGGCTCCGAACCTCTCTGCCATGGTTGAAAACCCCTTTAAATAACAACTATTAACTTGCTACTGAGCTCTTATTAAAATTGAATGCCTAACCCTATGAAGGGTTTAAGCTTAGCTTTTTAGGTTGTTTATAAATTTCTTATTGTATATTCAAGAACAAAGCTGGTTTGTCCCTAGTGGTAGTAACTCACTATACAGCAGCTCCCCCTCTGGATTAATCGGTATGCCTAGTTCACTGCCTGAAGCAAAACCATCACCTCACTTTGCCTCACAATTCTCCAAGTATCACCCACATGTTGGGGCCTGGGTCTTCGATGGTTTGGTTAAGGGGAAACCGGATGCTGTCTACTGACTGGGATCCTGAGACTGTTTAGCCACAACACTAGCTGTGTAGGATGAAAATAGGACATTGGCACTTCATTCAGAAGACAGGACTCTGATTCCAGGAGTCTGGCTGTTTGGTCTGCCACTTGGAAAACTACAGACTGACAGACTAATGAGATTTCTGTTCAGGGCTGCAAACTGTACAAACAAATTGCCAGTTGATTAAACTGCCTGAGTCACCAACCTTCCTACAGTAACATCCTTTACTCAGAAATGAAAGCAACCACAAACAACTGCTGATTAAGTCTTAATTTGTTTTTGGTTCAGAGGCTAGGACTGCATGCCTGACTTTTGACACCAGTTGCAAGTCAATCTGTTGATCCCACCGTGGGGGCAACTCCATCGCAGGCTCCTGGAAGACAGTCTACCATCAGAACTCATGTGTCACCTTTTCGTCTTCCTGGATCACAAAAGCTATTCAACAGTAGAGTGAAAGTCTGTTTACCCTCCCCCCCCCATCCTTGTCTGCTCTAAACGATTTAGGGAAAGGGAGTTTGGTTGTTGAATGCACTGTCCTCAAGGGATGGTAACTCTTCTGCTTCCTGGGCAATGAGGAGGGCTGGAGGGGTGCAAGAGGATGTAGTTTTCTACTGGTGAATTTGGGGAAACAGTCCGTATAAAACCCCCTTACTTCTGCCTGCAATTACGAGTTCCGACTGTTCCCCAAATAAATGTCAGAGTCAATACATTGCTAGAAAGAATCACAAAACTCAAGAAAACAGTTTTACTCATAGGTATAGTATATTCAAGGAAAACAATACAGATTAAAGTCAGCTGAGGGGGGTGGGGAACACATAAGAGAGTTTAGGGAAACTAGAAAAACTTAAAGCTTCCAGTCATCTTCTCCCTGCGGAGTCAGGAGAGCATTACTTTCCCAGCGTTTATGTGTGAGGATGCCCCTGAGTATTGCCAACCAGGGTCGCTCACCTGAGCCCCAGTGTTCAGAGTTATTATTGCAGTACCATCACGCAGGCACAGCCGATCGCCCGCAGAGCTGACCGCATTCTCAAGTCTCCGCCCCTCGACAGATCTCCTGACACTGTGACCCGCGGCCTCATCATAGGTAACAATGTTACAATGAGTTGTGGCCAGCCTCCACCCTTAAACACATTGTTCTGCCATCCAGTGTGACCCAAAGCCCCTAGGCAAACAAAGGCACTCTAATCAGGCATAATATTGCCTCTTAGGGTAAGATTAAGTTCTTTACTGTGAGGAGGTGATAAAAGTTAAAGGAGTTATATATGGACCTAGTTTGAATATTCATATTTTCTTCCTAATTATTCCTGGTCACGATGTTTTTTTTTTTTTTTCTTTTTGTCCACAACTCCAAGCCAATCTGGTTAGTACAACCTCTGGATAAAGCCCATTAAGACAGGTTCTAGGGCATTCAAACTATTCAGATTACCTTTTATAAAGCTCCTCTTATCCTTCTTATAACTGATACTTCCAGACAAATGCCTTGGTGTCCAGAACTGGAGTATTTCAAGGGAGGGTAACATCCTGCTTCCCAAGTGGAAACACGTTTGATCCCAGGAGCTCCAGGAGATAATGATTCTTGTTTTTGAGAACTACCAGTAACTGACAGGGGACCCTCTCGGGGAGCACAGCAATTGTAAATACTTTTCTTTTCAAAAGTGCCATGTGAATTCTACAGATTATACATCTGGTGTTTAATAATATCTAATTAGGGTTTTAATTTGCATTTCCATAGTCATAATGATGTTAAACATCTTTTCATGTGCTTTTTGAGCCCTCTATAATAACTTCGAAAATATGCCCGTTCCTGCCTTTGGTTCATTTTCTCACTCAGTTGTTGGCGTGTTTGGTCAGCTATTGAGTTTGAGAGTTCTCTGTGTACGCTCTGGATATAGTTTTTGTTGGATCAGAGAAGTTCATCAATATTTCCTTCTATCCATAATGCTCTTGGTTTTAGGTCTAAGACCTTTGCTTAGCATTACATCTGAAAGATGTTCCCCTTGGATTTTTACCCTAAGTGTAAACACATATCTCACAGAATTTTAAGGACCAATGTCCTGCTCAACTAGTGATTTGGTACTAGTTTGGGGAAAAATTAGCATCCTGTGATCTAAGAGTTGTCTCCCACTTGAAGGTAAAGCGAAAATAAATGTAGAACACTGTTCCCAATGTAGCCTCATAAATTCTGCCTACAAAGCTTGGATCTTAAGAAACACACTGAACTCTGGAAAAGTGTTCTTATGATTTGTATAAAAGCAAGATCGTTTTATTCCTACTTTAACACTTACAAAAAAGTAAAAGGCAGTATATTTATAAGAATTTCAAACGTTATTTGTGTTTGAGATCCACAGCACCAACAGTTAAAATTTTATATAGAAATGTCTGGGTTGATACTGTAAAGTATTCTCTGAATGGTTGTACATACAATTTTGTTTTGTCTCAATGGAGAGGCAAATTATCACTCTGAAACATCAAGATTTCAAGGAGACTACAGATAACTGAGGAAATAAGCCAGCTAAATTATTTTTGGTGTGCATAAGGAGCTGAAACAGAAGTAAAATGACTTGAAGCTAATTCTTTTTTTCCCCTGAGTTTCATCTATTGAAGCAATGGAAACTCAAGAATAAGGAAATCGTTTCTATATTTAGTGGGAGTGAAAAGGAAAACAGTGATTGCTTACATTGTAATATATCCCTAATACCAACAGTAACTAAAAGTTTCTCATTATATTCCTTATCCAGAAGGTCTTGCCTCAAAAAGTTCATTCAGCAAACCCATTTAGAGTCAGAGTGAATGTAAAGCCGTTATTCCTCTCACTCATATCTTTACTTGAAAGCATGGTACCAAGGTGAAAATTTTAAATATTAAATAGTAGTTGTTAATGCAATATGCAGTTTTAGGAGTATTGATGGAACACTGGATTTTGTGGACAGTATATTACTGTCAGTTAATTTCAGGTTAAGACTATAAAGACAATCAAGTGCAATGTTGGTATAAAAGTATAGGCATTTAGGAGTTTGGCACATGTCCCATGAAATTTACCTGCCGCTAAACTTGCTAGACTTTTTTTAAGAGTTAATTTTTTCATTTCTTTGTGTTATTTGAATTAATGCTTCTAACATAAGCAAAGTCAATGATTTGCTGGTTTACAAATATTTGAATCATGTGTTTGTGTGAATACATGTATGTCCACATACCTGCTAAATGAGTATTATTGAAGCGTAGCTATAACTTGCATGATTTGCCAAAATGGAAACAAGATCAACAGAATACGAGAAAGAGGATTTGAAACACTGAATTTAGTTAGGTAAAGGGAGAGAAAAATAATGTACAGCTGAAATATTTTCTTTCCATACTAATTGTTCTTTAACAGTTTTGCAGGGTTTACAATGTAGAAAGTGATTCATAAAGAGGAAATGGTCTTGTATGAAAATAAGCACCACTCCCTCTAACACTCCAGGAATAGGGAATTGTGAATTGAAACGGGAGCAGAGCCTTTTTTTTTTTTTTTTTTTGTGAAAATTCATGGTGTTTTGCAGGATTCTAATAGAGAAATACAAGTTTGAAAATAACTCCCTTTGACAATATCCTCACCTTGGGTATCTCCACAGCACTGAAACGGACGGACTGTGTCTGTGCCCGGATGTGTTAATTAGATCTGTCACCACACACTGTTTATCTTCACAGGGTCAGTGTCGACCAGGAATATCGACACCCAACATTCAAGATATTGATTTTGTCCTTTAATCTCTCACCTTAACTCGACTGTCCTGTAGAATGGTATTGTCTTAATATTGTGTTTGTGAATGTTGTAGATTCTGGAATACAGCTAGAAATAACTCTAAAAATGTAAGATAATTAAAATAGGCTGATATCTTCCATCTTACATTTGCCTCCTCTCTCTCTCAAAAAAAAAAAAAAAAGACAGTTTGTAGGAAAAGCTCACAGAGTTACCATTGGAATGGGATAGTAATGAAAATTTTTATAAATCAAGTGGCTAAGAATTCATTATTGCCACAATAAAAAAGATACTCATAAATGTGTGCTATATATAAATAAAACATATGAATGATAGATAAATTGATGCAGACAATGTATCATTCATCATCTTTTATGAAATACAAACATCTTTCCTAAGGAAAGAAGAAAGTTTTTTAAAATACAATTGACTTGATAAATAAATGATGAATATTGTGACTTGATTTTTTCCAAAGACAGAGCCTTAGGAAAAGACTTGTGTGCAGATAGTTTATTTGGGAAACGATTCTAAGAAGCATAGGGGTGGACAAGTGAGACAGGTTAAGCAGGGAATCCAACAGGAGCGTGCATTACGGAGTTACTGTTGTGGGACACTTGGAGACACAGCGGTCTCCCCAGCATTGTGTCTCTCGAGGATTAAACCTGAAAAGTTTGTCTGCCAGCTCCTACCCCAACTATATATGAAGCGTTGTCTCTGTTCCATGCTAACGTCCCTGCACTTCCCAGTTCTGTTTGTGTGGCATTGTAAAAATAACAGGTAGAAATCAAAATAAGATTTCACACAAGATTGAGGCAGTGTTTATGCAGCAAAGCACAAGGTAAATTTGAGCTAGCCTAGAACTGTGCACTGTAACTATTGCTAAAATAATAGATAGACAAAAGGCTTTGATATGCCTGGTACAATAGACATTCCCGAATGGTGGTTATCATGTCCACTTCTGAATTTTGCTTTTGGGTTTAACATACTATGCTATGATATCTCTAAAAGAAAGTAAAGCAATTTAAAAAAGACTGACATCTTATTGGCTCTTTGGATTGTAAAATAGCTTCATTGTTGATTTAAATGAAATCAGTAATGCCAGTTAAAATAACATTAATGTATTAATTAGACTATTTAATTTGTTTTCTTAATATCCTTTTCCTCATTCTACTGAAAAACGATCATAAGTAGGCTAATAAATATCAAGTTAAGTAATTAACAATTTTAAATACTGTGACTAAAACAAAATGTATGTTTCATGTATAAAAATTTACTGGAGTATAAAATGCAGGAAATAAATCTAATCCTGACTGTGCAGTGATTAGACATTTATATAGCTTAGAAACTGATTAGGAACCTACTAAGTCTAGGGCCCACCTGACGCCAGCCATAGTTAGTGCGATATTATTAACTCTATCGCCTGTGCTGTACTTTACATCCCTGTGACCGTTCGTGTAACTGGCAATTTGTGCTTCTTAATCCCTTCACCTGTTTCAAAAATCCCTCCAACCAGCCATTTATTAGATAAGTTTATTTCTGTTTTGTTTGGCTATTTATTTTGTTTTAATTTCTTACTCAGCTCTTTCCAAAACTGCCAGATTTTAACCAACAACACCATTATTCTACTGTAGTAGAATCTTGGCTGTATACACCTTGCCACATAATTAGGTGTTTATGACTAATACATGACTAATAAGGAAGGTGAGTGGAAAGGGTCTGGGCTTCTAATACAGGGCTCTTAACAGAGCAGGTGTGTCTTTTTTGATGCATGCTCTTTCTTTTTCCCGGAAGCTGACACCTGGGTAGTTTAAGAACATCCAATGACATGGTAGAGCCATATCATAGAAGGAACTGAGATTCCTGAATGAACTCACAGAGCAGAGCTTTCTCATTGACCTAGGCAGTTCACCTTGGGTAATTTACATAAGAAAGAAAAAAACTTTGTTATCTTTAAACTATATTATATTATTGTTTTTCATGACTTGGTTTTCTATCATCTTGGTAAATTAATATAACATCTTTTTTAAAAATCAATGTATCATTATTAACATTTGTTTAGTGTTTACCAGTTGCCTATACATTTTACATTCATTTTTTTTAGTTAATCCTCATAAATAATAAGTGAAGGCATTATTATCATCCTTATTTGATAATGCGGGAATAGAGATTCTGGGGTGATAAGAAATGTGACTGATACCACATCGGTCAGAAGAAGCTCACATAAGATTCAATCTTGATAATCCTCATGTCAAAGACCTTTCTCTTAACAGAAATTTTATAGAAATTTCTTTTAAAACAACTATAACTTTTAAAAAACAAATGTGAACTCATTTTTCTAGATTCTGCATTCCCCTCAGACATATTCATTTTGTCTTAAAATAAATGCATATGCTTCCCATGTGCCTTCGTAAAAATTATCCTCACAAACCCCAGATTTGACTCCCCCATATACAGTCATCTTACTCTTCTTGTTTTCTTTAAAATATAAATCAACACGATTATATTAGGAAGGAGATTAAACAGAATAGTATGGTCCCTCAGAACTCGTTTTTGCCCTGTGACTCAGCCTGTGGCATTGCGCCGTGAGTAAGAACCAGCTCTAAACCAAAGCGTTTGGTGTAAATCTGGAATACCACTTTCTACCAGCATGAAATGCTTAGAATAACTTATGACACATAATCAATGAATTTTATCAAATAGTAATTTGTGTTTTTATACACGTATGCACAGAAATTTGGACTATCAACACATTAATATAGGATATAAAATAGGATATCAAATCAGTTCATTTGTTTTCAGTCAATACAGTACATATGAAGCAGTTAGTATTTATTAAGACCGATGTCTATTGCTAGGAAGGAAATAACCCACAATATGCACAGGAACTAAAGGAATACAACAAATTGCTGCCATGGACTTTTTATGTTTTTAGTTGTACAGGTAGGTAGAAAACTAATCATTATATTTTTTCCTTCTAATAACAAAGAGATTTGACTGATTAATGTCTAAAAAAGAAAAAGAAATATCTCAACATTTATACAAAAGTAAATTTGATTGTTTAAGCAGATAAAATTTAGGACAAGAGGAAATATCAAAGAGATAGAGAATAAAAGGTAGGAATAAGGGGGTAAATAACACATTAACATATACAAAATAGTAATTGACATGAATGTGGTATTTCATAACATTTAAAGTAACTTCTGCTAAATTCTCAGCTAGTGTTCTTGTCAAACTTAAAAATATAAGGTAGAGATTCATGTTTTCCATGTAAGCAAAAGGAGATTAAAAGCTACAAAAAAGCCCTGGCTGGTGTGGCTCAGTGGGTTCAGCACTGACCTGCGAACCAAAGGGTTACCAGTTCAATTCCCAGTCAAGGCATGTGCCTGGGTTGCAGGCCAAGTCCCCCGTGGGGGACACAGGAGAGGCAACCACACACTGATATTTCCCTCCCTCTCTTTTTCCCTTCCTTCCCTCTGTCTAAAAATAAATAAATAAAATATTTTTAAAAAGTTACAAATTAATAACTTGCTTAATGTTTGTAATTGACATTTGTCTGACTCCTTAATAGACCAATATATGAAATAACTAGATATAGTTTTAAAGGTGTTGAAAAACATGCATTTAAAATAGTATATACCTGTGCCTTACATGTCTATTGATGATAATAAATTTTTAAATTTCTTTATAGTATATAATTAATGGCAATATAATGATTCATGGCATGTGTAATGTCTTATAATAAATGAATTACAAATATATTTACATAGAGATGTATAATGTCTTAATCAAACTTTACAGGAAAACACAGGGCCATAATTATAGTTAGCATGACTACTGTTGAAGCATAAGTGAAGTTCCTGACTTTGTGACTGGACTGAGTTTAGGAGGACTTCTGTTTGATGCCCACTGAAAATGACGAGAGAAATGGGCTATGAATTGTAATCTCCATTCCCCATCTAGGACAAATGAAAATGGCAATAGGCTTTTTAAAAATAAATTTTACCAATAAGACCCAGGAAAATAGGACAGTAAAGAGAGAAAGAAAAAAATACACATGGTTATTTTGAAATTATTTACAATGAATACAATGGATATATTTTAACCATAGCTCTGTTTTATGATGTACCGTAGTACTTAAAACATCTGGCTTTCTAGATGGTGAGGGACAAATACCCTTTGATCTCACCTTTAACTGGAACATAATCAGCAAAAGAAAAAAGCAAGTGAAACATAACCAGAGACATTGAAATTAAGAACAATATAACAATAGCCAGAGGGGAGGGGGGAGGGGACAATGGGGAGAGGGGTTTTCAGGAACCACTATGGAGGACACATGGACAGAACCAAGGGGGAGGAGGGAGGCAGGGAAGGGAGGTGGGGTGAGAGGGGGAGGGGGAGGGGAGGGGAGAGGATGCAGATAACTGTAATTGAACAACAATGAAGTAATTATTAAAAAAATCTGGCTTTCTTTATAATTAAAAAAATATAAAAACATTTATTGTTTATAGTTTAAAAACATTTATTGTTTACATAGACTATTGAATATAGTCTATGTAATTAAAAATTAATTTAATTATGTTTACATTAAATGAAAGAAAATTAGAAAAATTATGTTACTTATAATAGAGGCCAGAGTATTATTCAGTTTGATAAAACTCCATACCCATAATTAATTACATTGTCTTGAACCAACTGAAGATTAATATATGTATTGTCATAAATATCAATTCTCTCCATAACATTTTTCTCAAAATCTCTACCAGATTATATCATTTAAAATGCTTTGTTAAAGTTGTAGATGACAAAATTATAGCAAATGGTTTAACTTTGTTTTTCTTTGATATGAAGATGCAGCTCTTTTTATTTTAGGGACATATATTTTATTTTCATCAATGAATTAATTCTTTTGATGAGTTTTGCCCAAATACCCATGTACTATATAAAGTTTCTTAATAATTATTTTTTAATATTTATTGCTTTGTTGTGGTTGCTGATTTTGCAACTTTTTATTTTGATCCAGTTTCAAACATATGTAAAATTTCTACAGAAGTTGCAAAAATAATATAGGAGCTTCTGAAAACCCTTTTCCAGATATTTTAACTTTCTGTGTTTTGTCCACTTACTTTATCATTCTCCTTTAGTATATGGATCTATCAATATACTATTATTTGATAGTAAGATTATTTTTTAATTTATTTTATAGTTTTTTTATTTTTTCAGATTTTTGAGAAATAATTGACATATATCACTATATAAGTTTAAGGAATACAGCATGATGTTTTATTTTATTTACATATTGTGAAATTATTATTCCTATATATTCAGCTAGCATCTATTATCTCATATACAATAAATTCAATATAAAGAAAAGGCAGAAAAGGAAAAATTGCCATTGTGATAAAAATTCTCAGGGTCTATTCTCTTAACAAGTTTTCTACATGTCATAGAGCAGTGTTAACTATAGTCATGATGTTGTACAGTACATCACTTGTGCTTATTTATCTTATTACTGGAAATTTATATCTTCCACTGCCTTCCTGTAGTTCCTGCTTCACCCACCCTCTGCCTCTGGCAACCACATGGCTGATGTCTTTTTTATGTGTTTCGCTGTCAATATATGAGACCACAAAATAGTTTTCTTTCTCTGTATGATTTATTTTGTTTAGCGTTATTCCTTCTGAATTCCTTCTGATCCATTCATATTGTCACAAATGGTAAAACTTCCATTGTGCATATATAGCACAGCTTCTTTACACATTCACATATAAATGGGCACTTAGGTTATTTTTGTGTTTTGTCTTTTGTAAATAATACTTTATTTTTCTTTATAATTTTTTAAAAGAGCATACCAACAGTACAGGAAAATTTTTGTTCTTTTAGCAGAGAAATAACATTTTTACATTTATGTAAGCACATCATTGGCATGAAAACTTAATTTTTATTTTAACACTCATAATCACCATTTAACTTTAGCCAATTTAATTATGAGAAGTAAAATTATCTGCCACTTTCCTTCCATTCTCACAAGCCCTTCTGGTTAGATGGGGCCAGAAGACACAGGGGGTGGGTGGAGCTAGGTCTCAGCTTCCGTGCTTGAGTGGGAAGCAAAAGGGCTGTGGCAGGTAAGTCTCAGTTCCCATACAGGCTTGCCCATTTTGCAGGGCCAAGAGCCAACCTCATTCTTTTGTGTTTTTAAAAAATTTATTTAATTATTTTTAGAGAGGAGAGACAGGAGAGAGACAGAGAGGGAGAGAAACATCAATCTGTGATTGCCTATCATGTGCCCCCTACTGAGGGCCTGGCCTGCAACACAGACATGTGCCCTGACTGGGAATTGAACCAGCAATGCTTTGGTTCATAGGCCCATGCTTAATCCACTGAGCTACACCAGCCAGGATGCCACCCTCATTCTTTGCTATGAATTAATTCCCCTTCCTGTGCCAAGCAGCAGAACCCTCTACACAAAACAGGATTTATTCTGAAGCATAATGTTCAACCTTTTTTATTTCATGGCACACATAAACTAATTACTAAAATTCTGTGGCACATAGAAAAGTGATTTTTTTTTATTATTTGACAAACTGGGTAGAATTTCATTGATTTAAAAATAATAATAATATAAACAACAGCCCAAGACTAGTGAGCTCAGGAGACCAAGGAGACTGCATCACTGAATCTCACAAGTTTTCTACCATAGAAGTTCACACCAGAAACCCAGGGAGTCAGAACAGATCAATTTAACAAGCAGAGGCTAACAAGAAGTCTCACAAACAATGAGAAGACAAAGAAACAATCCCCAAATGAAAGGAAAGGAGGAAGCCTCAGAAAGAATGCTAAATGAAATAGAGGCAAATCAACTATCAGATAGTGAGTTCAAAGCAATGGTTATCAGGAAGCTCAATGAGCTCACAGAGAATTACCAAAAACTACACAGAAACTACAATGAACTCACTGCAAACTATATCAACATGAAAAAGGAAATAGAAACTATCAACAAGGGCCAAGAGGAAATGAAGAATACAATTTCTGAACTGAAGAACACAGTAGAAGGAATCAAAAGCAGGCTCTATGAAGCACAGGATCAGATCAGTGAGCTGGAGGACAAGGTAGAAAAAAAAAACACCTAGAAAGAACAAGAAAAGTAAAAGAGACACAGAAAGAATGAAAGGGGGTTAAGGGAAATGCAGGACAACATGAAACATAATAATATCCATATAATAGGGATACTAGAAGGAGAAGAAGAGGAGCAATGGATAGAAAAGCTGTTTGAAAAGGTAGTGATGGAAAACTTCCCTAATTTGATGAAAGAAAAAGTCACACAAACCTAGGGAACACAGATAGTTCCAAGCAGGAGGAACCCACAGAGGCCCACTTCAAGATACATCATAATTTAAATGGCAAAATTCCAAGACAAGAGAGAATATTAAAGGCAGTAAAGGAAAAATAGGAAGTAACAAACAAAGGAGCCCCGATAAGACAAGTAGCTGACTTCTTGATGGAAATGCTTTAAGCCAGAAGGCAATGGCAAGAAATATTCCAAGTAATGAACACCAAGGGCCTATAACTAGGACTACTCTATCCAGCAAGGCTTTCAATTAAAATGGAAGGCCAAATAAGGAGCTTCCCAGACAAAAGAAGCCTCAAAGAATATACCTCCTCCAAACCAGCTCTGCAAGAGATGC
Organism: Micronycteris hirsuta; assembly: GCA_004026765.1. Taxonomy (NCBI): domain Eukaryota; kingdom Metazoa; phylum Chordata; class Mammalia; order Chiroptera; family Phyllostomidae; genus Micronycteris; species Micronycteris hirsuta. The sequence continues at coordinate 6,698 of PVJI01018730.1, read as the reverse complement.
TAAAGGGTTTGCTTTAAGAACAGGAAGAAAAACAATGAGAGAGAGGAACACAGGTACAAAAAAAATGGCAATGAATAAGTACCTATCAAAAATAACCTTAAACATAAATGAATTAAATGCTCCAATCAAAAGACATAGAATAGCTGAATAAATAAGAAATCATGACCCACACATATGCTGCCTACAAGAGACCCACCTCAGGACAAAAGACCTACACAGTGAAAGCAAAGGGCTGGAAACAAATATTCCAAGCAAACAAAAAGGAAAAAAAGAAGCTGGGATAGCTTACTCATATTGGAAAAATAGACTTCAAAAGAAGAGCCATAAAAAGAGACCCAGAAGGTCACTTCATAATACTCAAGGGAAGAATCCATCAAGAAGACAAACATTGGAAATATATATGCATCCAACATAGGAGCACCAAAATACATTTAAAAAATTTTGGAGGATTTCAAGAAGATATTGACAGCAAAACAATTATAGTAGGTTCTCCCAGCAACCCACTGTCAAAAACAGATCTTCCAAACAAAATATCAACAAAGATATTGTGGTATTGAACAATGCCCTAGATGAAATGAACTTAACTGATATATATACATATATATATATACAGAGAGAGAGAGAGAGAGAGAGAGAGAGAGCCTTTCATCCCAAAGAAGCAAAATACACATTCTTTTTAAATGCACATGGAATATTTTCAAAGATAGACTACATGATAGGACACAAAACAAGCCTGAACAAATACAAAAAAATTGAAATCATATCAAGTATTTTCTCTGACCACAAGGGACTGAAACTAGAAACCAATCTCAAGAAAAAAACTCAAAAACACTCAAACTCACGGAGATTGAATAGCATGCTATTAAAAAATGAATGGGTCAAGAATGAGATTAAGGAAGAAATCAAAAAGTTTCTGGAAACAAATAAAAATGAACTCAGAACAACCCAAAACTTATGGGACACAGTGAAGGCAGTCCTGAGAGGGAAGTTCATAGCCATACAGGCCTACCTAAAAAGGATAGAAACATTTCAAATAAACAACCTAACTCTATGCCTACAAGAACTCTAGGAACAACAACAAAGACAACCCAGAGCAAGTAGAAGGAAGGAAATAACCAAGATCAGACCAGAATTAAATGACATAGAGACTAAAGGCACAAATCTAAGGATCAAGGAGCTAGTTCTTTGAAAAGATAAAATCGACAAGCCTTTAAGCAGGCTCATCAAGGAAAAAAGAGAGAGAACCCAAATAAGCACAATCAGAAATGAAAGAGGAGAGATTACAACTGATACTACAGAAATATAAAGGATTGTAAGAAATTACTACAAAGAACTAAGTGCAAGAAATTTGAAAACCTAGGTGAAATGGACAAATTTCTAGAAAAATACAATCCTCCAAAACAATGAAGAAGAAGCAGAGAGCCCAAACAGACCAATAACAGCTGATGAAATTGAAGCAATAATCAAAATGCTCCTGACACACAAAGACCTTGGACCAGATGTTTTCACAGGAGAATTTTACAAAGCATTTAAGGAAGAGCTAACCCCTATCCTTCACAAACTATTCTAAAAATATTCAAGAATACGGAAGACTCCCAAACTATTTTTATGAAGCCAGCATCATCCTAACCCCAAAAGCAGATAAAGACACAACAAAGAAAGAAAATTCAGGCCAATACGCTGATGAACGTAGATGCCAAGATCCTCAACAAAATATTAGCAAACCACATCCAAAAATACATGAAAGAGCATACACCATGATCGAGTGGGATTCATCCCAGGGATGCAAGGATGGTACAATATTAAGAAATCAATACATGTAATACAACGCATAAACAAAAGCAAAGACAAAAATCACATGATCATATTAATGGATGTGGAAAAAGCATTTGATAAGGTACAGCACCCATTTATGATAAAAACATTCAACGAAGCGGGAATAGAGGGAGCATTCCTCAATATAATAAAGGCCGTATATGAGAGACCTACAGCCAACATCATACTCAGTGGGCAAGAATTTATAGCTTTCCCAATAAAATCAGCAACAAGACTAGGATGCCTGCTTTCACCACTCCTGTTCAACATAGTATTGGAAGTCCTAGCCACAGCAATCAGACAAGAAAACGAAATAAAAGGCATCCAAATTGGAAAGGAGGAAGCAAAACTGTCATTGTTTGGAGATGACATGACAGTGTACATAGGAAATCCTGTAGATTCCACATAAAAAACTATACAATTTATAAGTGATTTTGGCAAAACAGCAGCATACAAAGTCAGTATTCAGAAATCAAAAGCATTTTTGTATACCAACATGAAATATCAGAAACAGAAAACAGGAAAAAATCCCATTTTCTATAGCAACAAGAAAAATAAAGCAACTAGGAATAAGCCTAACTAATGAGGTAAAAGAACTGTACTCAGAAAACTACACGACATTGAAGAAAGAAATTAAGGAAGATACAAATAAATGGAAGTGTGTACCATGCTCATGGAATGGAAGAATTAACATCATCAAAATGTCCATACTACCCAAAGCAATTTATAGATTCAATGCAATCCCTATTAAAGTACCAATGACATATTTCACAGATATAGAACAAACATTTCAGAAATTTATATGGAACAACAAATGACCCCGAATAGCTGCAGCAATTTTGAGAAGGAAGAACAAAGTAGGAGGGATCACAATACCTGATATAAAACTGTATTATAAGGCCATTGTAATCAAAAGAGCCTGGTACTGACATAGGAACAGAAATATGCAATAGTGGAACAGAAGAAAGAACCCAGAAATAACCCAAGTCTCTATGGTCAATTAATATTTGACAAAAGGGGGAAGAAGCATAAAATGGAGTAAAAAAGCCTCTTCAACAAATGGTGTTGGGAGACTGGGACAGCCACATTTGAAAAAAATGAAACTCGATCACCAACATACACCATATACAAAAATAAATTCAGGTGGATAAAAGACTTAAATATAAGTTGTGACACCATAAAAGTCCTAGTGGAAAACATCAGCAGGAAAATCTCAGACATTCCATGCAACAACATCTTCACTGATATGTCCCCTAAAACATGGGACATAAAGGAAAACATAAACAAATAGGAGCTCAGCAAATTAAAAGCTTCTGCCTGGCTAAAGAAAGCAGTGTTAAAATGAAAAGAGAACCAACTAGGGAAAACATATTTGCCAGTGATACCTCGGACTAGGTTTTGATCTCCAAAATATATGAAGAATTCACATGACTCCCCTCCAGGAAGACAAAAAATCCAATTAAAAAATGGGCAAAAGACTTGAACAGACACTTCTCCAAGGAGGATAGACAGAGGGCCCAGACACATATGAAATGTTGCTTAGCATCAATAGCCATCAGGGAGATATAAATTAAAACCACAATGAGAAATCACTTCACACCAGTCAGAATGGCCATCATAAACAAATCAACAAATGACAAGTGTTGGAGAGGATATGGAGAAAAGTGAACCCTTGTATTTTGTTGGTGGGAATGCAGACATGTGCAGCCACTGTGGAAAACAGTATGGAATTTCCTCAGAAAACTACAAATATAATTGCCTTTTGACCCAGCGATTCCACTGCTGGGATTGTATCCTAACAGTCTTGAAACACCAATCCGAAAGAACCTATGCACCCAATGTTCACAGCAGCACAATTTAAAATAGCCAAGTGCTGGAAACAACCTAAGTGCTCATCAGTAAATGAGTGGATCAAAAACCAATGGTACATTTACACAATGGAATACTATGCAGCAGAGAGAAAGAAGGAACTCCTACCCTTTGCAACAGCATGGATGGAACTAGAGAGCATTATACTAAGTGCTATAAGTCAGGTTTAAGGGACAAATACCATATGATCTCACCTTTAACTGGAACATAATCAACAAAAGAAAAGAACAAACAAAATATAACCAGAGACACTAAAAGTAAGAACAGTCTGACAGTAACCAGAGGGGTGGTGGTAGGGGATAATGTGGGGGAAGGGTTTTCAGGAACAACTATAAAGGACACATGGACAAAACCAAGGGAGGCATGAGATCATGGGTGGAAGGTGGGTTGGGGGAAGTGGTGGGGGGATAATTCAGACAACTGTAATTGAACAATAAAATAATTTTAAAAATATAAATATATTTATATATTAATATATTTTTATTTATATAAGAAATATATATATTTCATCTGGGGATTTATATATATCCACAGATGAAAATAAATAATATTAGCCAAAACAATTGAAGAAATAGTGAAGCAAAAAATAACCCCTCAGACACAGACAATACTATGGTGATTACATAAGGGAAAGGGACTGAGAGGAACTAGAAGATGGTAAAGGAGGAATAAATGGTGATGGACGGAGACTTGATGGGTGGTGAACACACAGAACAAAGTACAGTTGAGGTATTATAGAATTGTATGCCTTTAACTTATATAATTTTATTAAACAATATTACGCCAGTAAATTCAATTAAAAATAGAATGGATGCTCTGGCTGGTGTAGCTCAGTGGATTGAGAGCAGGCCTGTGAAGTAAAGGGTCACAGTTCAATTCCTAGTCAGAGCACATGCCTGGATTGCAGGCCAGGTGCCCTCAGGGGGTGTGCGAGAGGCAACCAAGCATTGATGTTTCTGTCCCTCTCTCTCCTTCCCTTCTCCTCTCTCTAAAAGTAAATTAATAAACTGTGAAAAAAAATGGATGATTTTTTTTACATTTCGCACAATCTATGATCTTAGTGATTTAAGCAGCTCAACAAACTGCAATCAGGATAAAAACAAACATCAAAAATTTGTTGAATATTTATTGTCAAATTATTTAAAAACAGTAATAATAGAAAATATTTTTAAAAAGTTAAAGAGCCCTGGCTGGTGTTGCTCAGTTGATTGAGCACTGACCTGAGAACCAAAGGGTCACTGGTTCAATTTCCAGTCAGGGCACATACCTGGATTGTGGGCCAGGTCCCCAGTAGGAGGTGTTGGAGAGGCAACCACACATTAATGTTTCTCTCCCTCTCTCTTTTTCCCACCCCTCCCCTCTGTCTAAAAATAAATAAAGAAAATCTTAAAAAAGAAGACAATTAAAGAAAAAAGAAAGATACATTAAATACCAGGGAGAAAATAAGAAGTATCATTGATTTCACTAAAACGCTGCATGCCAGAAGACAATATTTGAAAGGTCAGATAAGACTATCAGTTAGCTTTCTTCATATGGTAAAAAGTATTCTTTAGAAATTAAAGGAAAATAAATTTCATTTTAGAGAAAAAAAACTGACAATGTGTGACCATTAAACCTGGAGTACAAATGTATTAAAGATAGTTTTGTAATGCAGAAGGAAAATAGTATATAAAAATATGAATGTAAAGAAATGAACACTATGACCTCTTAAATTAAAAAATAGCAATATATTGACTGTGGCGCTTCACATATTTATGAATAAAATGTAAAATATATGTAAATCTTAAAAAAATACAAAAAAGACAGGGGCTAATGGATGCATGCTTTTGGAAGGTTTTCATATTATGCAACAAAGCCTCAAATAGGATTTCATTCAATGTCAACTCATTGTAACATTGGTAAGATGCCATGGGAAGTTTTGTTTATATCAATTAGGCTGTGGTACAACTGCTTTAATTATATGTTGTTTCCCTTAAAGTCACAAAACTTATCAACATTAAGTAAGCATGTACTGTATGTGAAGAAATACAATACTTATTTATGTAGACTGTGATGTTTTGATTGAAAACTGTAATTCTGAGAACTAACACTTAAACAAATAAACAAAATAGGAAAACCAACAGGAAATTAAATAGAATATTTAAAAGAAATTCAGCTAATCCTAAAAAAAGCAGAAATGGGAAAAATAAGAAACAGTAAACCTATGAAACACACAAAACAAGGTATTTTAGTTAAATATAATAGTATGAATACTTGTTTTAAACTGAAATAGACCAGGTGCTTCAATAAAATGCAGAAATTATTTATTGATATCCAAAAGCAAAGCTAATTTATATGGTATTTATACTACTTTTATTTTAAATATAAAAACAGATAAAGGTAAGAATGTATAAATCAGCAAATAAAAATAGAAAATTACCAGGATTACATAATATAAGCCAAAAGAGACTGGTTAATTCTAAGGACAATTACCACAAAGACAGAGGTAAATTTCAAAATGAAGAAAGGGTAAAATCATCAACAAGTCATAACAATCTGGCTGGTGTGTCCCAGTGGCCCGTTAAAAGGTTCGATTCCCAGTCAGGGTTCATGCCTGTGTTGCAGGCGGAGTCTCCCATTGGGGACCTCGGAGAGGCAATCACACATTGATGTTTCTCTCCCTTTCTTTGTCTCCCTTCCCCTCTCTCAGATAATAAAATATTAAGAAAAAAAGAAGTCATAACATGTGGCAGTGATTTCCACACGTGTGTAAACACAGTCCTGAGAATCTACACGTTTTGAGCACAGCTCCGTGTGACTCCTGTGTGAGCAAGTATGGATCATGTCTGTGGGATGGGAATTAATTCGGCAAAGGTGTATCTTAAAAGATTCCGGCTTGCTGATCTCTGAATATTGCCTTCACCTGGTCCTGTCTGCCACCGGATCTTAATTTACATCCCAATGCCTTGCTATGAGTAATCCTACCTGCTCTGCTTAATTCCATGAATAGTCAATCCTATGTTAATTGCTAATGC
>PVJI01018729.1:0-32601 GCA_004026765.1 Micronycteris hirsuta | reverse complement strand
AAAGTTATTGTTGATGATTACAGACATACAAACCACTTCTTCCCTGATTTTGATATTGATAATTATATATTATATAACCTAACTTTAAGGCAAGGTGCTATTTCTTCCAGTAATGTCCTTCAACATTTCTCCCTAACTGTAGAGTGAATTATAGTCAACAAGCAGAGAAGGGCACACACCTGGGCACAGGACGTGTTTTCTGGAGCCACCCAAATACACAAGCACAGTCAACTCTACAAACCATGAAGCAAGTCTTAAGTAGTAAAATTCAAGTATTAAATAAACATAATTTAAAAAAATACATTTTCATCTGTTATAAATTGTATAAGATAACATTATTTAAGAAGTGGCTTAAATGATGTAAGAGTTTAAAATACCACTTGCAAATTATAATATATATATATATATATATATATATATATATATATATATACACACATACATACATACTTATTTCCCAGCAAAATTATGTTGAAAATATCTTAGCTATAGTTCAAGGTTAAAACACAGAAAAGGTAATACTTATTAACATATGCATAAATTATATTCATATTATAACTTTCACATTATGTATAATTGTGGTGCTAGAATGTGTATGCCAAAAAAGTTCACTGTTGTCCATTTGTCTTCTCAGTATTAGCACATAGCTTGTACTTGAAAGAAATGAACTTGGGGTTGTCTCCTAGCCCAGCTTTCTCGAGGAATGAAATCATCAGGCGAGCTCATTGTCACCTTAGATAAAAGTCTGAATGTCTGAAACCCTGATGGAATTAGATCCACTGCAATTTTAATTAAGAATAGCCTTTAGTAAATCTCTCCATCCCTGTGCATATTTATTTTAAGAGGTGAAATGTACAATTATTGTCCTGTGTTCTTCCAGTTCAATAGTGCATAGGAGAAAGCAAACTGATCTGAAAACAAATGCATTGATTACTGACATTATCTCTTTCAACACAAAACACTCCAGTTATATCTTACTTAGTCTTGCAATGTGAAGTCTGTTTTAATTAGTCCACCTGAGCTGGAAAACAAAACAAAACAAAGTAAACATTAGAGACCAATCCCTTTTTCCCTCTGTAACATATGAAGAAAACAACGTTCAGGGAGAGCCAACCAGACCCTTTGCTAAGTGGGTTGTGCAGGGATTTAGAGGCAGACTGAGGAATAAAAGTTTGTCCTTTTCTTAATTCAGTGCTTCTTCTGCCAGGTGTGCTTGTCTGTGTGTGTGCACGCATGTGTTTTCTTAAGCATTTTTAAACAAAGTAATTTAGTATGACTACATTATATATGGTTCCTATGGCATGTGATACATATTAAAAATGCAAATTTGCCAAATGATGGTTAAAATTTAGTTACCCTACAGTATTGGCAGAATCCTCAAGAACGCCAAAACTGGCAATGTGCTCAAGTCCCTCATATAAAATGGCCGTAGTATTTGCATATAACCTTTGCACATCTTCTTTTTTATTTTAAATCCTCTCTAGATAATGTAAAACTATGTAAGTAACTGTTATACTGTGTTGTTGATGGAATAATGATGAAAATTCTGTACATGTTCAGTGTAGACATAAGCATCACAAGACTAACTGCATACTACATGTCAGCAACATGTAACATTTTTTCCCCCAAATATTTTCAGTTGCGGTTGGTTAAATCCACAGATACAGAGCCCATGGATTGGAGGGCCCGTTGTACATTCTTAGAAAAACTCATGTAGAACTAGAAACATTGATTTAATTATAAAGCCATATGTAAAGATAGAAAACAAGGAATGTAACCTGAAGAGTTTATCTTCTGAGCAATGGTGTACCGTGGATAAATAAAAAATACAAAATTAAAGAAAGGGATTGAACAAATATTAATATTACTTGGGAAAGTCAAACAGTAAAGATTTGTAGTTCATTTTCATTTTATCTAAAGTAAATCTTCTCTTGGTTTATGATTAGTACAATACAAAAATTAAGAAATGCATTGTCAACATTATATGCTTTTTCGCATTTCAGTATAGCTAGTATGAAATTCAAATTCAATACAAAAATAGATTTTATAGGAAAGTATGAAAAAGCCAGTTGGAAATCTAATCTGTTTTGTTGCTCTTTTAAAAGTAATATATCGCCTGTGCTTTAAGAATTATTCTTTTTTTTTAATTTTTAAACTACTTTATTGTTCTTCAATTACAGTTGTCTGCATTTTCTCCCCTCCCCTTACCCCTACTCCATTCAATCCCACCTCCCTTCCCTGCCTCCCTCCTCCCCCTTGGTTCTGTCCATGTGCCATCTATAGCGGTTCCTGAAAACCCTTCTCCCATTGTCCTCTCCCCTCCCCTCTGGCTATTGTTAGATTGTTCTTAATTTCAATGTCTCTGGTTCTATTTTGTTTGCTTTTTTCTTTTGTTGATTATGTTCCAGTTAAAGGTGAGATCATATGGTATTTGTCCCTCACTGCATGGCTTATTTCGCTTAGTATAATGCTCTCCAGTTCCATCCATGCTGTCGCAAAGAGTTATTCTTATTATTTTTGATATTAAGTAGTCTTTCTGAACTTCATATTAACTTTGTAATATTTTTTTAAATTGATGTGGTCTTTTTCACATATTTATACTGCTAAGAAGCAACAAAATATTTTCAATTATGTGGGTTGCTGTCTTTCATTGGTTCTGGAAAATTCTCAGCAATTGTCTTCAACTATTTTTTTTTTACCACATTCATTTTTTCCTCTCATTCTAGAACTACATTATCCAGAACTACATAATTAGATCTTTTCAGTGTTTCTTTTATGTCTCTAATGTTCTTGATTAGTTTCTTCTTTTCTTTTGTTATGTGTATGCCTAAATGTTGGTATTTCCTATAAATTTGTTTTCCAAAATGACTAACCATACCTCTGCTTTTCTGAATCTTTTAAACCAAACTTGCATGCTGAGTTTTCCAACCCTGTAATTTCCATTTTCTTATTTAATAGATTCAGCACTTTTTAAAAAAGATTTTTAGTTTTTAGAGAGACGGGAAGAGAGGGGGAAAGAGAAGGAGAGAAACAGCAATGTATGGTTGCCTCTCACATGGCCCTCACTGGGGACCTGGCCTGCAACCCAGGCATGTGCCCTAACTGGGAATCGAACCGGCGACCCTTTGGTTCCCAGCCCATGCTCAATCCACTGAGCTACACCAGCCAAGGCTAGATTCAGTACTTTAATCAGACTCTCCATATTGTCATCTATTTTTACACCATATAATATTTTTCTAATACAAATTTATTATAGGTATTTTATTATTTATGTAACTCCAATAACTGGATTATATGATTTTCTCTGTCTCTATCTATCTCTATCTCTCTATTGCTATCTCAGATTTTGTTGCTGTCATCTTATTTGACATATCTAAATTGTATATTTATTAGTCAATTGGATTATTTTCTCTGACCTCTGAGTTTTTCCTATTAACTTTGATAATAAGTGGCTCTTGATGCTATTATCTTTCCCCAGTGAAGATCCAACTGTCCCCCTGCTAGTCAGAGAATTCCGTGGCTACACAGCTAAGTAAAACAGGAATAGAGCTGACTTAAGCATGGGATGCAGCCCTGGTCAAATTCAGTCTTTCTATAATAGTTGCATGACTCTTCACGGTTTCACTATTTTAGTTGTTGTACAAATATTGGTTTATGTCTGTAAAAATGTATGTGCTGCAAAGAGAGAAGAGGCCTCGAATGCAAAAGTAAGAAGACCAAAAGGTGAAAGAATAGTGACTGAGTATAGGAAAATTCAATTATTATTTTTTTTAATTTCTTCTACATGGAGGTAGTTGACTTCCTTCCTTTAGTCTTGCCTGACAGGATGTTTTTAGATTTACAATAGGGCCAGTAAACACACAATGAAATGTTATCTCTTTTGAATAAAGTTTGAACAATAAGTATAATTTTTCTAAAAGTATGAAAAAATTTCATAACAATTTTTAATAAGAAAAATTGGAAGCCTTTCCCAAATGTATAAGAAAATATTGATAATTAGTTTTTTTTAAGAATTTTAGCCCTGGCCAGTTTAGCTCTGTTGGTTGGAATGTTGCCCCTTTACCAAAAGGAATTGGGTTTGATTCTGGTCAAAGCACATGCCTAAGTTTTGGGTTGAGTCCCTAATCCAGGTGCATATAGGAGGCAACCACTCATTGCTTCTCTCTTCCACCGAAGTTCCTCTCTCCCTTCCTCTCTCTCTAAAGAAAGCTATGAAAAAATGGCCTCAGATAAGAATTAAATACCATTTTTTGAAGAATTTTAATATACTTACATTTGTAGTATTATAATTCAGATGTTTATTTAAGTAGATTGTCTTGGAATGTAAGTGTTCTGAAATCTCAGTAAAAGTTCCCTGCAATTAATAATGGATGGTAAAAAAACTTTATGAAGTAAAGAAAAATAGATTTTTTGAATAAAAATGTTTCTAAAATACATTTTTTCCTAAACTTTTAGTTACTTTATATATGTTATAATGTTATAAACTTTATATATAACATACCATTGATTTATATATTTAGTTATTTTAAATTTATTGTAACAGTATTTCATGGTGTAAAGATAGGATGACATCCAACTATTTTTTTTAACTGAGATATTTTGGTTTCTCAATTTATAACAGATGGATAATTTTTTAAATTTCATTTTCTTTTGCTAAATCTTTATAAACAAGCTCAATTTTCTGATTCTAACATTATATAGTTCATTAGTCCTGGAATAATTTTATCCCTTCAAGATTTTGTCTTCATTTTAAATGTGTTTTCTTCTTAGTGTTTGCTTTTGTTCTCTTTTTTATTTCTTCTTTTTCTCCTTCTCCTCCTCATTTCTGTAGTTTTCCAGGTCTCTTTAGAATGTCAATCAGTTCTCGATAAGTTGAAATCCTATTTTAAAATGAAAAGGTTTTATGAAGTTTCTATATTAAAAATAAGAAGAAATCTTAGGAGGTATTTTAAAAGATGTAATTATTTTAGTTTAGTATTTGGAATTCCAACATTATTTTTACAATTTACATACTATTCCATTAAACTAAAAAATAATGTACTAGTGCTACTTTTTTTACCCTCTATTTTTATTTAATCACCGATGAACGTTAATTTGTGAAGCCAGTGGTAGATATATGTTAAATATTTATGACAATGTTGAAGGAGTCCATTTTTATTTATGTTTCTCAGGGCTGTGGTTCAATTTATAGTTCCATCATAAAATCAATCATCAACCATGAGAGTCATTTGCCAAAATTAGTTTAATCAAATAAAAAATATATATTAGAAAGACAGTACATTAGTGAACAAGATATTTTCTTGATTTTTAAGCTTCTTTCTGGTGGAGGTAATTTTCTTTATTATTTCATACACTTTGAGATGTAAAGTTCCATCTGTTTCTCATTCTGCATCCATTCTTTAAACACTTCTGCTTAAGTGTTGCAGACTTTAAAATCACATTTCATTTCTTCATGTAATATTTTGAATGTTGGCCATGGCCTGAGCACTGTTAGATAGCAGTATTAGACACCAGTTTTTATAAAATGTATCCAACATTGATTTTGAGAACTTAAATAAATAAAATTTTTATTTTAATCAACATAAAATAGTAATTTTATGTTGATATTGGTCACATAGGTAGAACAAGTTGTTAATACTAGAATAATCTTTTTTCTTTAAGTAAACATTTGAAGATTACCTGCATTTGAAAATGTGAAGAAAAGTAGTCACCTTAATTTAGAGAAGTTTGGAGAAAGTGTTCCCATTTTTTAAATCATTTTTTTAAAACATAGTTATTTGCCTAGTTTTTTATTATAGGTTGAATTCTCTAGATACACTTTCAAAATTTCACATTGCATTTTTATTAAAACTCAGGGAAAATATCATAATTTTTTGAAGTTCACATCATTTGCTAAATGATTTGTAAATTATTAAGTTCTATTCAGAAATGTATCATATTGCATAAAATAAATATAATAAGGTGAGTAATATAGAAAAAAGTAGTTTTTCAATAGTTTTTATAAGCACTTGATACAAGTTTTATATTAATTTAACAGCAAAAATTCTCTAACACAGACATAGAATCTAATTAGTGCATGGAACACATGGAAGTGAAGTCAATATTTGTGAAAGTTTTGTATTAAGTATTCACTGTTAACAATTTTATTTCTCTTTCATCTTTTTTTTATTACAACAGGGACTTTTCAAGGAATTTTTTTCATGTACAATATGCCGAGCATGATATGAAAAAAAAGTATTGACTTGATTTGTTTTAACTATTTGAATCTCTTTAAAATATCTTCATTTATGACCATTGCCAACACTTGTAACAGTTAACTCTGTTTATCATCATGAGAATGATTATGTATGTATTGGAATCCTGACTATATTTGATTGCATCTTTTTGGGGGGTGAGGACAGGTATAGTACAACAGGTTAGAATGAATACCACAGACTGCTAAAATTGTACTACATTAGCTCATAATTTCATAATCTATTGTAAATCAAAATTTATCAAAAGAAAATTTATATTTGGAAAGTAATTTGCAAGTTGAAATATTTATTGAAGATTGTTTATTGAGGCTTAGTTAACTATAGTTTATTGAATCCTTAACCAGACACTGTGCCCCATATTTTGCAATATATGATATATAATGCCTTCTATAAGGCACTACTATTATTCTCATTTTGCATGCAGTGTATCAGGCTTGAGAATGCTATTTTCTTAAGTTATCAATGTAATGAGTCACACAGGCAGACTTTAAGCTCAAGGGTTTCAAACATTATCCTGTATTGAAACCTGTGCTTGTATAGATTTCAGTTAAGCTGAATTTTCTCAACTGTGTTATATATATGTAATACTTAAATTTAACTATGTAGTTGAATTTATTTCTTTAATCAAATTCCAATTCTGACTCTTTAGGTGTGTGTTTGGGTTCTGATCACTTAGTTTTTCCTCAGTCTAAGTAATGGAAGTTATATTTACCATATTATAGGCTGTATAGTTATTTAAAAAAGTAAAAGTTTCAATTGTCTTGTATATCATAATACCTTTTATATGTGTTTTATAATAGTTGAGAAAATGTGAATTTGATATATCATGCCACAATTCATATAATTTGTAAGACAGTTCTCACATGTAAAATATATCACCTTAAAATCAAGTCTTTTAGAGTGTTGGGGAGGCTCTGCCCACAGAGTACCCCAGCCACCATGGATGAGAATAAGTCTACCAAGACATGATCTTCTTGGGGAGGAAAGGTGGCTGATCTCTCAAAGGAGAAGGGCCAGGAACCTTTTCCTCAGTGGGCTTTTATTGGGTTCAATTTGCACAGGAATACAGGTAAAGCTCATCAATCCTTGTCAAGCAGTAATGATCAAATAATAGATAACATTTAAAGAACTATGAGGGTTTTTTTCTGAGTAAGGGCAAATTAACTGAAGGGCCATAAAAATCTGGGGAAATAAACTCATTCTATGCTTGGACCCTCATCATTTAAATTGAGGGTATTAGCAAAGCAGTTTTCACAGGATGTTATGCATTCTTTTTTAGGCCTGATCACCCTGGAGAACCGCCTATTCCTGTGCAGGGCTGTACTGCCCTCCAGAATGGTTTCAGGCTTAAGACAGGCAGGGGGAATAAGGCAGCCAAGAGATTAGGAGACTTCTTGCAGACAGAATGAGGACTCAGGCTATGTCAAAGCCAAGGGGTGAGGGTCCATCACCCCCTTTTTCTGTAGCTCTCTAAATCCTTCCCTCAGGGCCCCTTTGTGACCATGCCTGTCTTAGGTCATCCCTCCCCTGAGGAATCTTACCTGTCATTGGCTAACCAGTCATCTGTCAGGGCAAAGCAGGGTGAAGTAAAAGGGGGCAAAGGCAGTACCCCTACCAGGAAGATAAGCTTTGTCTCCTTAATGTTTTATGGTCCCAAGGTCCTTTTCTCAGCCTTAGCCAAGGGGGTTACAGCTTCTGAAAACAGGCAAGGAGGTTCCCAATAGTAGAGAGTTGTATGATGATGGCAGCTTAATCCTTTCAGTGCCTCTAAACCTGATAATTATGAAGTGCAACGAGTAGATAAGACATGGAGACATTAGTTATAAGGCAGCTAGAATATCATATGTTTTCTTGTACTTAAAGAAAAAGAGTCTGGTGATTGTTTTGAAGAATTCCTAGAGCATGTATTGTAACCGCATATCTTAGAAAGAGTTTAGCTCACACATATCCCTGGTCCAGGAAAAGTAAATAGAAACATATGTGGCACCAAATCTTCTTTTTAAATAGATAAATGAAGCTAGTAAAAAACAGTAACTCTCAGGACCTGGTAGCATAAATGGGGGTGAAAGCCATCACCATAAGGAAGTTATCTGAAATGACTCATTTAGAGTACATGAAGCTGTAAGCAAGAATAATTAAGGAGTGATATAAAATTACTCACAAACAACATGTTAAAATATTGATTGTCAGATGTGTAAAATGTTGTTTATAAGGGACTCATCTAATATATAAGATAAAAATGTACAATAAAAATGATGTAAAATATCTCAGTCAAAAGCTAATAAATGTATGATTATACACACACACACACACACACACATTTTCCAAAATTGATATTGCATGAGGAATTTACAGATAATAAAACTAATCAAATGTTCATAAATCATAGGAAATGTGCTCAAGCTAACTAGAAATCACAGACATTCAAATGGGAATTGATATGCAATAACATTTTACAAATATCGGACTTGTAAAATTAGTCCGGAAACAAGGATTTCTAGCAGTGAAATGGAACAGTAGGCATTCTCACACCCTGTTGATCAGAATGTAATTTGGTTTAACTACTTCAAGAGCAATGTGGATGGAAGTATCAAGTAGTGTTGAAAATGCATATATTCAGCAAAACAGCAATTGCTCTGTTAGTTATAATCACCTGGAGAAATATTAATTAGAAAATTATTATATTATTCTAAAAATAATATTATTTAGAAAATGTTCATTGAAGATATGTATGTATTAGCAAACCACTAGAAACAGTCTTAATTTGTAAGATACTAGAGTGATGATTGACAAAAAGGTTGAAATTACTGAAAGAATTATATGAATTAACATATATAAATATCAACCTCCAAAAATAATTTGACAGTATGTACAGTGTGATGATGTACACAAATGCAAATACACACACTTACATGATTAAAAAAAAGTCCAATAAAGACCACATACTGTTTAAAACTTAGTAGTTACTTAATAAAAGTCACACCACAATTTATGCAAATGATAAACATAAAATTCAGGAGTGTTTTTACCTGTGTTTTAGGATAAAAAATGAGTCTGAGACTGGGAATAAGTATATATGGTAGATTAATTGCAATATGTTTATTTTAAAAAAGGAAAATCAAGACCTGAAAGAAATATGAGAAATATTGAAAAATGTATGATGTTGGCACAGAGTCAGTCATTATATTAGCCTTTATAACTTTCAATATCTTTTAACATTTTCATAAAGTAAATGATAGCAACATAATAGCATCCTATAGCCAGAGTTAGATAAGTGTAAGAAATAATTACAATGAATATCTAAGAAAATAAAGTAGTAGCATCTTTCCCATGGTACAACTTGAACAACCAAAAGAAGAGGAAGAAGGAGAAGAAAATCTCCTAGTGTTTACATCCATCACATTAAAATGGTTCTCTGTAATTGAAAAAACATTCTGTTCACTTTTCATAGAGAATATAGTAAATAGCAAGACTTATGTTAGAAATCTGGAAGAATAAATGGTAAAGATATTTAAAGTCATATAGTAAATAGCAAGACTTATGTTAGAAATCTGGAAGAATAAATGGTAAAGATATTTAAAGTCACAAAAAATATAAAATTTATACAAATTATGAGGTTTAAAGGTAAGTAATAAACTCCAAACTTTTGCAATTATATGACAGCAATTCCATCAGGAGACAGCCAAATGGATGAACAAGAGAGAAATCCTCAGCAAATAATTGGAGAAGATGCCTCCTATTATTTGCTGAAGAAAGACCTGAGTCTTCAGGTTGAAAGTGCTCATCCAATTCCAGAAAGTAAGAGTGATGAAAAGACACAGATCTTGGCAGATCTTACAGAAATTCCTCACCTGAAAACATTTTAAAGTGTAAAAAGGCCCTAGTGCTGTTGGAGAGTCAAATGAACATTCACATATCATTGATGGATAGGTAAATTGTGCATTTCTGGGATGCAATCTGTCAACATCATTTAAAGATAAGATATATATACCTATTCTTCCCAGCAATCTTATATCTGGGAATCTATAACAAAGAATTAGAGAAATACAAAAGATTAGACTACTGTTTCTTCCTATATACAGAAAGTAACTCAAAATGGATGAAAGATCTAAACATAAGACCTGAAATAGTAAATACATAGAAGAAAACATAAGTACCAAACTTATGGATTTTGAGGTTGGAGAAGACTTCATGAATTTACCCCAAATGCAAAAAATAAAAAATAAAAATAAAGGCAAAGTAAATGAACTGGACTAAATCAAACTAAAAAGCCTCTGCACAGCAGAAGAAACCACTGACAAAACAAAAAGGCAACCAACTGAGAGGGAAAAGATACTTACAAACAACAGCTACAATAAGGGATTGATGCCCACAATATATAAAGAACTCATACAACTCAAACAAGCTTATACAACACTAAACCAATGATCTAATTAAAAATGGGCAGATTACCTGAACTTCTCCTAAGAAGACATACAAGTAACCAACAATGTATGAAAAAATGCTCAACTTCTCTAGCTATTAGGAAAATGAAAATCAAAACTACAATTAGGTACCACCTCACAACTGGTAGAATGGTTATTATCTGCAAGACAAGAAATAAGTAAAACATGTTGGAGAGGTTGTGGTAGGAATGCAAACTGGTACAGTCACTGTGGAAAACAGTGTGGTGGTTCCTCAAAAAGTTAAGAATGAGTTGCCGTATGACCCAGAAATCCCTGATGGATATCTATGAAAAAAAATTGAAAGCATGTATTTGCAAATACATATGCACCCCTACGTTCATTGCAGCCATATTTGCAGTGGCCAAGACATGGAGATAACAGAAGTGTCCTTCAATAGATGATTGGATAAAGAATATGTGGTACATATACACAGTGGGATACTACTCAGCCATAAGAAAAGATGAAATACTGCCATTTGCAAAAACAGGGATGGATCTTGAGAATATCATGGTTAAAACCAGAACTGCCGGAAAATTAAACTGTATGGAAGTCCAACAACCAAGGAGTTAAAGAAGAAATATTCATCCAGACTGGTAGGTGGTGCAGAGACAGGTAGCTGGGGCAGAGAAGACACGTGGCAAAGTGGGCAGCTGGTGGATTGGGTGGTCCCATACTGGGTGCAGATAGACCAGGAGGAACAACTAGTGAACAAGACAGACCTTACAACCCAGGGTTCCAGTGCCAGGAAAAGAAAGATTCAAAACCTCTGGCAGTAAAATTCTGTGGATGTTGTGGTGCCAGCAGAAATTGCCAACTCAGAGGAGAGTCAGTTGGAGAGACCCATAGGGTTATACAATGTATACAAGCCCACCCACTTGGGAATCAGCACCAGAAGGGTGCGATTCACTTGTGAGTAGTGAGGGAAGTGATTGAAAATGGGGAAAGAGCTGAGCAAATGCCATTGTTCCCTCTCTGACTCCTCCCCAACATACAGCATCACAACACAACAAAGTGGGTTGCCCCACCCTGGTGAATACCTAAGGCTCTCCCTTTAAAATTTAACAAGTGTGCTCAAAGATATATGGCCCAAATGAAAGAACAGATCAAATCTCCAGAAAAATTACTAAGCAATGAGGAGATAGCCAACCTATCAGATGCAGAGTTCAAAAACTGGTAATCAGGATGCTCGCAGAAATGATTGAGTACAAGCACATAATAAAGGAAGAAGTGAAGGCTATACAAAGTGAAATAAGTAAAAAATATACAGGGAATCAATAGTAAAGGGAAGGAAACTGGGATTCAAATAAAAAATTTGGAGCAAAAAGAAGAAATAAACAAATAAACATTCAACCAGAACAGAATGAAGAAAGAATTTTAAAAAATGAGGGGAGGCTTAGGAACATCTGGGACAACTTTAAATGTTCCAACATCTGAATCATAAAGAGTACCAAAAGGAGAAGAGGAAAAGCATGAAATTGAAAACTTATTTGAAAATATAATGAAAGAAATCTCCCCCAATCTGGTGAAGGAAATACACATACAAGTCCAAGAAGCTCTGAGAGTCCCAAGAAGTTGGAACCAAGGAAGCACACACCAGGACACATCATAATTACATTACCCAAGGTTAAAGATAAGGAGAAAATCTTAAAAGCAGCAAGAGAAAAGGACACCATTACCTACAAGAGAGTTCCCATAAGACTATCAGCTGATTTCTTAAAAGAAACCTTACATGCAAAAAAGGGTTAGAGAGAAGTATTTGAAGTCATGAAAGGCAAGGACCTACATCCAAGATTACTCTATTCAGCAAAGCTATCATTTAAAACGGAAGGGCAGATAAAATGCTTCCCAGTTAAGATCAAGTTAAAGGAGTTCATCATCACTAAGTCCTTATTATATGAAATCTTAAAGGGACTTATCTAAGAAAAAGAGGAAGATCAAGACTATGAACAGTAAAATGACAACAAACTTACAACTATCAACAACTGAACCTAAAAACAAAAACAAAAACAAACTAAGCAAAAAACTAGAACAGGAATAGAATTACAGAAATGGAGATCACACGGAGGGTTATCAGCAGGGAGGTGGAGTGGGGAGAATGGAAGAAAAGGTACAGGGAATAAGAAGCATAGTTGGTGGGTACAAAACAGACAGGAGGAGGTTAAGAATAGGATAGAAATTGGAGAAGCCAAAGAACTTACAGTATACATATGACCATGACATGAAGTAAGGGGGAGGGAGTGCTGGAGGGTAGAGGGGTGCAGGGCAGAGAGGGATAAAAAGGGAGACAAAAGTGGGACAACTGTAATAGCATAATCAACAGAATATACTTAAAATCACTTAGTGAATATCACGCTTAGAGAACTAAGACAGAAAAGTTAAACAAATACACATGATTTCACTCATAAGTATGACATAAGACTGAAAGCAGTAAATGAACAGACAAGAAAACAAAACTCCTAGGCACAGACAACAGCATGGTGGTTACCAGAGAGAAGGGGAGGGTGTGGGGTAGCAAAGACTAAAGAGGGTCAAACATATGGTGACAGAAGATGATTTGACTTTGAGGGTTGGGCACAATATGCAATGTCAAGATCATGTATCATAGAAATGTACGCTTAAAACTTATATAATCTTATTAACCCATGTTTCCCAATAAAATGAATAGAAAGAAAAACAATCTCTTACTGTACAATGAAAAAATAAAAATAAAACCTCACACCTCTTAGAATAGAGTTATTTTTATCAAAAAGATAACAAATGCCAAGTGTTGGTGTGGATGTGGGGAAATGGGACCCTTGCGCACTGTGACGGGAATGTATACTGGTGTAGCCACTATGGCAAACAGTGTGGAAGTTTCCCCGAAAATTAAAAATAGAATTACCATATAACCCAACAATTCCACTTCTGGGTATTTTTCTGAAGTAAACTAAAACATTAGTTCAAAGAATATATAGATTCACTACAGCACTATTTAGAAAAGCTAATATATAAAAACAACCTAGGTAATCATCAAAAGATGAATAGATAGGAAGATGTGCTATATGAGATGTAATGAAATATTACTCAGCCATAAAAAGAATAAATTCTTGCCATTTTTAATAGCATGGATGGGCCCATAGAATGTTACGTTAAGTGAAATAAGTCACAGAGAAAGACAAATACTGTATGATTTCACTTATACGTGGAACGTAAAAAAACAAAACAAACAAAATAAAACAAAATAGGAACAGATTTGTAAAAACAGAGAACAAACTGATGGTTACCAGAAGTAAAAGGGTTAGAGACATGGGTAAAAAGGGTGAAGGAGATAAAGAAGCACAAACTTCCAGTTATAAAATAAATGATTCACAAGGATTTAATGTATAGCATTGGGAATATAGTCAATAATATACTATACTATATTATAGTATAATATATTATTAATATAATATATTAATATACTATATATAATATATAATTATTAATATACTATAATAACTTTTTATATTGACAGATGGTTACTAAACTTCACTTTGTAAGCTATATAAAGGTCAAACTACTATGTTACACAGCTTCATATTAATATTGGATGTCAACTGTACTTTAGTTTAAAAATAGCTAAATAATACAAATAACTAAAATATAAGTAAAATATGTTTATTGCAGTACTTTCTGTGGGGTCCCAGTAATTACATCAATAGAAGAATAATTGAAAAACATGGTACATCTAGTAAATGAGATATTATGCAGCCATTAAAAAGAATTCATACAAAATATATCAGCTGACTTCAAGATATTTCCAGAATACATTATTATGTTGGAAAAAAATAAGATAAAGTAATTTAATATCATATACAACATTCCATACCTAGAGGACAATTGATCAAAAACATTCTATAATTGTATGTATATGAATATGCTTATGTCTATGTATAGTTAAAGGCATTACAAAGAGATATACCTACAAAATACACAAATATAAGCATGATTAAAAACAGAAGGAAGGTACACTTGATGCTAGTGTGGGTTATGGCTTATAATGTAATTTAAGAGCAGGAAAGATCAAATGAATTATAGTGACAGAAAAAAATGCCTTTGAAAAGAAAATATTCGTTTGACACATTCAATGTACATATGCATATAAGTCAAGAAATAAGGAAAATAGTATGAATAATAAACATGTATATATTTATTTGTCCAAATAAAGGAATATGAGAAAAATAAACTAAGAACTAAATCGATTGTCACTTTACAATATCTATATTAGGAAAACAAAGCAGATTTTATATATTATGGTTTTATTTCAATGAAATAAGAAGCAAACAACACAAAATATCCAATTTATCAATATCAGCCTTGAGTATATTTGCATTAGCAATAATACACACAGATCATAAATATGAGTTATCTCCAGAATAAGTTGAGCCAGAGATTAGTTAGCTCTGTCATTTATTTATCTTAATAGATTGTCAGTATTGAAACAAGAGTTTATTCCTTTTTAAATAAAAAAACTTTATATAAAATAATTTAAATTACTCAACAAATATATATATATTTTTTAAGATTTTATTTATTTATTTTTAGAGAGAGGGGAAGGGAGGGAGACAGAGAGGGAAACAGCAATGTATGGTTGCTCCTCACATGGCCCTCACTTGGACCTGGCCTGCAACCCAGGCATGTGCCCTGACTGGGAATCGAACCTGGGATCAACAAATATTTTGAAGAGCTTTAATCTAAATATTATGAAATTCTATTATAAAAATGAGTTAATGTTTAATTCAATAAAATAAGATATTATAAGTGAAAAATTGTGGGAAGCACTATGGCATAATAATTGTGTTCAAGTTTAGAGCCAAAGAGACTGGGATCAAATTCTGCCTCTGGCACACATTACCTGTATAATCTCAGGGAATTACCTAAGGGTATCATGTAGCAGTTTCCTTGTGCGTAAAATCCAAATAATAGGAAAAATAAGGATAAAAATTTGTTGGAGGCCATGCTGCATCTGATCCATGAATGCTGATTTGCAGGGAACTAGCCCACACCCATTTCTCGGCACAGTCAGATATGGATTGGACGCTGCTGCACAGCAGAAGGCGACCATGGGCAGTCCACCCACAAGTCTCACTCTGTGCTGGCTTGCTTTAGCACTCCTGAGACTTAGAACAATTCTAATGGATTGTAAAATGTTGGAAACTGGATCATCCTGGCCATCCCCACACATGAAAGGGTTAAGGAGAAGTTTAGCCATTTAGCAAGCCAAGCCATCTTAATGCTAAAAGCAAAGCAATCTGTTAATTGATGAGAGAGGCCTGGGAGAAGTCATTACTAAAAATATTTTAAACCATTCTCCCCGAAATTCAGCAATTTACCGTTCTTCTTTAGACCAGAGATATAGGAAAAGATTTTAATAGCTAGGAAGTTTAGTGAATAGCCATAAACGTTAGTTAGGATTTATACTTCAGAAAGTTGTAGATAAGGACCATCTGTTGCTTAGGATTCTAAGGACACTGGTAAATGTTTATACTTCAAAGAACAGCTTATTGGGTTAGAAGTACCTTGAATTAGATGACATCTCTCTCAAATTTCCTAAGCACAAACATATATTACCTCTACATATATTTTTAATTACTAATTTAGAGTTATCTAGGACCTAAGAAAAATATATATATGTCTAGGCAATTATTAATTCTTAAAATAGTTAGTACTGATATTATTTCTAGATGTTTGATTATGATTCTTTATCAGAATACCCATTTGTTTAACATGAGTAGAATTTGTAGCCTTTTTAATTGCTCAACTGTTATTTCTTGGTGATTTGTGACTCGCAGCTGTTCTTTACTAATTGTGAAAGATATGTGTCTACTTTTTATCACTACTGTTGTAAAAAAATGCCTTGTCTTTAAAATAGAGATAGTTCCTTTGTTAAGGAGTCAGTCAGTTTTAGGCCGAGAGACTGGCAAGAAAGCTGGTCTCTCAGGATCAATAAACTGGCCTAAGACACCAAAAGAAAAAGAGTGTCGGACTCGTTCATTTTCCGCCTTCCTGTCACCCACCTTCGGAGCTACCTCCAAAGAGTTGCAGAGGCGGGACCTCTGCAAAAATTGAAGACTAATAGTATTTTTTAGGATTTTTTCATTGCTATTCAAGTCATCTGCCTTCTCCCTCCTGACCCCACCACTCCCGCCTGACCCCAGCCATCCCTGCCTCCCTTACCTCATTCCACCCCCCCGTTGGTTTTGTCCGCATGTCCTTTATAGTTGTTCCTGAAAATCCTTCCCCCCCATTAAATATAACACACATGAAACTCTCAAATAGCCTGACATACATTAAATGCCAAATATAGGTTAGTTGTTATAATTAAGAAGAAAATATATGCAGTGACAACAAAGAGAAACAACTAATGATAGCTCTTGAATATTATATATGTGCTACAAAGTTTAGAAAATTTACAAATCTCTAGGATTATCACAACAACACAGGAGATCTGTTATCTCAAATGTATATCATTAATATCTTTCATAAGAAAAAAATTCAGAAAGGCCAAGTGATTTAGCCATTGTCTACCACAAAACTTAGATTTCCTAATTCTTGTTACAGTGGTAACACCTTGGACAGTTAAAGAACCTTAACTTATGGCCCTGGCTAATGTGGCTCAGTGGATTGCGTGTTGGCCTATGAACCAAAGGGTCGCGGTTGGATTCCCAGTTAGGGCACATGCCTGGATTGTGGGTCAGGTCCCCAGTAGGAGGCATATGAGAGGCAAACACACATTGATGTTTCCTTCCCTCTCTTTCTCCCTCCTTTCCCCTTGCCTAAAAATAAACAAATAAAATCTTAAAAAAACAAAACAAACAAACAAAAAAAACACCTTAAGTTACATTACCGATATAATGAAGTCTGTCCAGAAAGTATCCAGTCACATAATATGAAAAACGGAAGCGTTTATTGAAGAAGATACAAGACACATTGTGTGTAGGACAATGATGCTTCAGTTCCCTTCAAAGTAGGCACCTTGGGACCTCACACGGTTCTTCCAAATCGCCATCGGCTGCCCTGTCATATTTTCCTGAATCTCGCTGATGATCTAAAATCTCTTCCTTTTCAAAAGGGATTTTAGTTTTGGAAAAAGCCAGGAGTCACAGGGTGCCAAATCTGGGCTGTAGCAGGGCTATGTCATGCGGGGGATTTGATGTTTCACCAAAAAACTCTGCAGTAAATGTGATGCATGAGCACATGTGTTGTGGTGATGAAGCTGCCAATCACCAGTTGTCCGTAACTGTGGCCTTCTGAATCATCCAAGTAGTTTCTACAGAGGAATGTTCAAGCTTCATGTAACATTACATGCAGATTCTTGCTCTACTTGCTAAGTCCTTTTGAAAGCCATGGCCACACAGTACAGACGCTCACTCAGTGGTGTCTATTGCTCCCACTGGAGAGTACAGTGAAGTCATTATGGTTCACACAGGCACATTCCAGTCCACTCTCCTTGGCTACCAGGTTACATCAACGTTGTGCAAACTATTTTCATTATAGTAACAATGGCTGGACTTTATCTGGACAGACCTCTGTTTCTGAATACGTGTTATGAAGTGTCTTCTGAACATTTGAATAAGCAAGTGTGAATGTGTGGCCCTTAATTTCAAAAATATATTGTATGAATAGTTCCATAGTAGTTACATGTTTATCATTGGTTTATGCTTTGCTCATAAGAGATAGACATCTTTATGCCTTTCAATTTTTGTCTCATGTTTTTATTGAGTTTTATATTTATAAACCTCAAATGTGTCTAATTTTCAACTATTAGTTGATATAGTAACTTGCCAATGCAGTTCAGTAAGGATTGAGAAAAGTAATTACATATTTGGCTTTGCTTATGGTTTAATCTTATCTAGATAGGGATACACATACGCTGGTTTAATGCTTCATCTTGTGGAAATCTACTGTGGTTGTACAGAAGAGGCCCAGGTCTTGTCCCATGCCCCCAGCTACTACTTCTGTGACTGGTCTCCTACTTTTGTGTCTTAATCCCCATAGTACTTAAAGGTCTGAGCTAGTGTGTTAGAAACTAAGCATAAAAGGACTTGTGAGTTTTTATAAATCGATATATTTTATCTTCTCAACTGCATAGTACAATCATTAAAATTAGGAATAATTCCTTTTATTTCCTTTGTATCTCTCCAGTTTGGAAGATATATGTTCAGATAGTTTTTATTTTGCGGTTTAGAAAAAAAAAATGATCCTTTATAACTTAGATTAAAACTGGTGTTGGTTATGTCTAGGAAATGCTCTGTTTCTTGTTTCCAGGTGGGCAAAACCATTTCAGAAAATTCTCTTAGGGTTTTAATAATGTGAGGTTAGTAAAAAGATATTGGAAAAACTTGAAGTTCAGAGAATGTCCCAGTTTCAGCATACTAGGCAAAAATACCAGACTTATTCTTAGACACAATTAAATACTTATGGACTTTGGGGATATTTTATAATTTTCTAGTTGTTTCACAGCCACTAGAAATTAGGATTTTATATAAGTGTAAGGAAAGATACAATACTTCGACCTCTCTCTGCTATATTCTTATACTAGCAAGCCTGGCATATTAAAGAAGCAAGTTTGAGGCTAGCAATTTGAAACTAGTTTTTATTAAAAATGTCTTTGGTGTTCAGAGATTTTGTTGGATGACAGCTGTTATATTACTTAAGCTATTTTTTAGAATATTCTTCTCATATGTACGTCAGGACATATACGGGGATCAGGGGACTGTTCTATAGAGTCCTACTGATGTTGGATACCACCTTTGTGGTATCTGTTATATTCTCTCTTTCTCTCTCACTCTCTCTCCTTCTCTCTCTCTCTCAAATTGGGACCTTTGACCCATTCAATCTTAATCTTGAAGGTAAATAAATATAGTATAGGAATAGTAGGTGATATTTTAATACTAGCCATTTAAAAATGTTTCATATGTATTAAATGAAGTGTCCATGTTTATTCTTCTACTGTATAGTAGATCTCACCCTTTAGAATATCTCTTAAATAACATGCCGTTCTGACTCTAAGTCACCAATCTTTCCCTCTCTAATACATCATCACATGAAAATACCAACATGTTACTTCTCTCTTCAGAAATATTGTTTTCTTGAAACTTTACCCTTTATATCTATTTCTCTACTACCCTGACACCTATATGTAATGTAAAGCTAGAGAACCCCAAGGTTCTCCTCTTTCTACACTCAGTCTTTAATTATTTTGTGAAGCCTCTCACAGCTCTGTGGCTTTAAAAAGTAAATATAAGTCCTCCATTGTCCATGGAGGATACGTTCCAAGACCCCTAAGGGATGTCTGAAACCTCAGACAGTACTGAACCCTATATATACTGTTTTTCTTATACATACATACCACCAATGGAGTTTAATTTATAAATTAGGCACAGTAAAAGATTAATAATAATAACCAATAATAAAGTGTATTTATAATAATACATTGCAATAAAAGTAATGTGACTGTGGAGTTACTAACTAAAATACAGGTTACCTGAACACAAGCTCTGCGATAGCATGATACTTGATCTGATCACCGAGACTGCAGCTAAGTGACTCATGGGCAGGTCGTGTATGGAGCATGATGGGATGGACAAGGGACCACTTGTGCCCAGGGCAGGACAGAGTGGGACAGCGCTGGATTTCATCATGCCATGCAGAACAGCATGCAGCTTAAAACTTATTGTTTATTCTAGAATTTTCCACTTGATATTTTTGGACTGCAGTTGACCATGGGTAACTGAAATTATGGGAAGTGAAACCCAGATAAAAGCAGACCACAGCCCTGGCTGGTGTAGCTCAGTGGATTGAGCGCAGGCTGGGAACCAAAGGGTCCCGGTTCGATTCCCAATCAGGGCACATGCCTGGGTTGCAGGTCAGGTCTCCAGCAAGGGCCATGTGAGAGGCAACCTTGCTGTTTCTCTCCCTCTCTGTCTCCCTCCCTTCCACTGTCTCTGAAATAAGTAAATAAAATCTTAAAAAAAAAAAAAAAAGCAGACCACAGTATAAGTTCCCAATATTATTTCTAGATTAGGTGTCTTCCTTAAAATCTGGATGGGTTACAAAATTTTATGCAAAGTGAAATAAACCAGGCAGTGAGGGACAAACAGCGAAACAAACAAAAAAGCAAAATAGAACCAGAGACATTAAAATAAAGAACAATCTGACGGTAACAAGAGGAGGGTGGCAGGGGATAAAAAAAATTATGCAGAAGTTTTAACTAAGCTTTTAATTTACAAAAGGGCTTTAGAGAAATTTTTCAGTTATGTTAGTTATTAGTAATATTCAGTTTTAATACTAATTTGAAAAATTTAAAGTATGATATCTTTAAGCAATATCCAATAGAGATCTTCTGATTACTTCTCCTAGAATAGGTGATATAAGAGATGATATTTTTCTAACTTGAAAAACCAGAATCACAAAACAAAATATAGATAGAGATTTAGAGATGAGAGAAAATAAAATAATGAATGATTTTTTCTCTTATTTCACCAATTAAAATCTTCAGCACAATGTTAAAAAGAAAAGGTGATAGCAAATGTTTCTTGTTCCTAGGCTGAAGGGCATGTTTTTCAATTAGCAAGAATCACGCCTCTGATGAACCTCATTGGTTACGATACTGCCTCTGCCCAAAGCTGGAAAGCATATTTTTCAATATTTCAGAATTAACTATAATGTTTGCTCTAGGTATTAAGTAGATATTCTTTATTGGTTACTGTTTTAGTTCACAAATTATTTTTGTTAAATTATATATTTGTGTTACACTCTGTTAGTTTACTTTTATATTTAATGAAAACAGCATATGTTTTTTTACCTAACACTCTATAGCTGTTAAAGTCATTTAAAAATAGAGCTGATTTAAAGCACTGTCAACATTTGATAATCAATAAATCTGAATTTTTAAACATTGTTTTCCACTTCATGTTTTTATTTTCCATTAAACCTGAACAAAAAATGAAACTTTATATCCAATAATATAGGATTTATCCTTAAATTTAGTGCTTTAGTATTCAAAATTCAAAGTACTGATAATATATTATCTGCTATATTTTCATTTATTTTAATAATATTACAAGGACAAAATATCCCATTAATTGGTCAAGAAAAGTATTGATAGACACATATCTACGTTGCTAGAGTGCAGCTCTATGCAGTGACTTTAATCTTATTTTATCAGTTTACATTGGACAAAACATATTTTCCCAGAGGAAAAAAAAACATATAAGAGTATTAGTAAATAATATATAGACTTTCGTATATATGAAGTTCAAAACTTAAATTATCTTAGCTTTTTATACCATGCTACCACATATGCATATGTCATTTCTTGTAATTCACCTATTAATTTGTATTAAACAAACAAAGATCCAATATGGTGCTTACTGTGTTATAAGGAAGCGATGGCAGGGTTTTGTTTGTTTATAAGACCATGCAAAAGTTTTTAAGTAAGGAAAACTATACCAAGTCAAATTAATATTAGTAGGGTTACTAATTTAAAAGTCCCCAGATAGTTTTCATCATCACTAGAGAAAAGAGTATATATACTTTGAAATAAAGTCTCACTAAGACATACTTTTACAGTCTCCTAGGCATATTTTTATGAAGGAAATCAGAGTTTTCTTACTTTAACACTAAAAATTATCTTCACATGTTGTTTCAAATGTTAGAATTTAATTGGCTATACTTAAAATAAACTGCACTGGTTCCTGGTATTATAAGAATCAAGCATACCAATCATAACAGTCTTAAAAATAAATATATGTCTATAATATATTGGAACTAGGTATACTTATTTTAGGTAATAAGTAAATAAATAAACAAATAAATGGAACATGTATTGAGCACTCAGTATATGTTGGTGTTCTAACTACTATTAATTTTAATATTTGATATTTATTACCTTGACTTTATTCTCTTAGAACACAGAATAGTAATTACATAAATTGAGCAATACCTGACACCACAAGGTATAAACCTGGCTTATTCTTATAAAGGAAAATATTAACAATAAAAGAAAAAAGTGATCACATCATTACTATTTTTCTGCCTGTGTTTACTGTACATCTTTATATTTATAATAATTATTATAAACCAACTAATAGCAAGAAAAATAAAAACGTAAATATATCCTGGTACATATTTGTAAATTCAAACGAGTGCAAGAAAGGCTTGCTGTACAAAAACATGGTGCAGACACTGCTTATTGCTAAGACAGCAAAACTGTCTGTGCCTCATCTGGAAGAGATTATGATCTTCCAGATAAAACAGGTTTTGGATGAATGAATATATACGGAACTGT
Source organism: Micronycteris hirsuta (assembly GCA_004026765.1). Lineage (NCBI taxonomy): Eukaryota > Metazoa > Chordata > Mammalia > Chiroptera > Phyllostomidae > Micronycteris > Micronycteris hirsuta. Next base: position 9,592 of record PVJI01018729.1, on the reverse strand, counting down.
GGATAATAGAAACATTGGCAAACATGTCTTAATCTGTATGAGCCTGCTTTGATACACCTAAGAATGAATGTATGCAGCTTCAAAACAGGAAAAACTGTTTTCCTTAACTCGTGAGATTCAGAATCATACTGCAAATGCACTCACCCAAGCTAAAGTGTTCTTTAGTAGACTAGAAAATTCTGTGTAATTTATTGTTAGTCTGTTTTGTAAGTTTTACCTCTCATTATTACCATAATTTCTATGCCTCCTTAAATCGAGAGCGTCCCTGTGTGTTTGTGTGTGTGTACCAGTAGGAAAGGAATAGGAGAAACACGTTTCTGTTCAATAGTCCAAATTACTTACTCCTATGAATATTTAGAAGAAACATTTCAGAAAGTTTTACAATTAAAAATCTACAATCAATTGTGGCACAAAGAATGTAGGTATATTTTGAGGGTGCCACACTTCCTACCACTCAAACCTCCACCAAGACTCCGGGAGGCATTTTGCTGTTGACAATAGTTGGTACTAAGTTCCCCAGGTAGTAATCACCCTAGACACACCACACCAAAAAGAAGTGTGATTTTTCAGCCCTGGCTGGTGTAGCTCAGTGGATTGAGCGCGGGCTGGGAACCAGAGGGTCCCGGTTCGATTCCCAGTCGGGGCACATGCCTGGGTTGCAGGCCAGGTCCCCAGTGAGGTCCCCAGTGAGGGCCATGTGAGAGGCAACCACACATTGCTGTTTCTCTCCCTCTCTTTCTCCCTACCTCTCTCTAAAATAAATAAATAAAATCTTAAAAAAAAAAAAACAAGAAGTGTGACTTTCAGTGGTCCCATCTGTAATAGAATAAAAATAAAATATTTTATAAATATCATAAATGTAATTGGTCACAAAAAAAGAAGAAATAGAAGTGTGATTTGTTCAGAAAATGTTTCCTAAGCATCAACTCCGTACTGGGCAATATATACTGTCCAGTAGAACATTCTTCATTGATGAAAAACCTCACTAATTGTTAGGAATACCCACACAGGGCTATTAAACACTGGAAATGAGACTACTGTAACCAAGGGGATTAATTTTAGTTGTACTTATATTAAATGTTTTAGTTTTAATAGCTACATGTGACTAATGGCTATCATACTGGACAATGCAGTTTCTGGCCCTGGGATTTCAATATTCACCAAAAGAGGTCAGGTCCTAGCTTGCAGGTAGCCTCAATTCTAGCAGGATCAACTAGGCAATAATTACATAAACAAATGTATATGTTAGATGATAGTGCTATCTATAATGAGAATTTAGAAGTTCAGGAATCGGGGTCAGTGCTATTTTAAAGAGGATAGACAGGTAGGGTGAAATTTGAGCAAAATCTTAAAGCATGTAAGTGAGGTATGCTGGTATATTTGGGAAGGGCATTTGAGGCAGAAGGAACAGAAAGTTCAAAGCCTTACCATGAGAGTATGCTGCATTTATTTGAAAAAGAAAAAGGAAGCCACTCTGGCTTGAGAAGAGACAAGGAAAGGGTCATGGAAAATAAGGGAAATCACATCCTTCAAAGTTTGGTCAGCTCAGCTAAGAACTTTGACTTTTATAGTAAGTGAAAAGAAAGCTACTGGAGTAATTTCAGCAGGGAAATGGCAAAATCTGAATTATGTACTGAAAAACAATTAAAATTTCATAATGCATAATTAGAGAAATCACAGCGATAAAAAAATCCTGTGCTGAGAACGTCGCAAAGCAATTTCTAATTCCATCATACAATACATAGTCAGAGCCCACTTATCCTCAATTACTAGAACAAAGGTCTTTCTCTTGGTGCCCCAATAATTCACACACGTTTTATTCTTACATTTTTTGTGAGACATTTGGAAAATAAAAACAGCATAGTAATTTTGGAAATTCTAAACTTCTTGAAGAAATTACCTACATTTCTTTTTTCTATTTCATTTTCTTTTCTTTTTTTATTAAATTCTCACCCAAGGGTATGCTTATTTATTTTAGAAAGAGGGTAAGGAGGACAGAGAGAGAGAGACATCCACCTGTGGCCTCCTATATGTGCCCCACGGAAGGATCAAACCTGCAATTTACTTATGTGCCCTGGGAATCAAACTTGCAACATTTTGGTGTACAGGATGACGCTCCAACCAACGGAGCCACCTGACTAGGACACTTTTTCCACTTCTTACCTCTAATCAACCCTTAAGCCATGATAGAGTAACTGCTCAGAAATTGATCTCATACCAGTTACAAATGACTTTGTAACTAAATCTAGCACATTCATTTACTTATTTTATTTAATCTCTTGGCATCACTGGGCGCTGTTAGCCCCACTCTTCCACTTATAATGAATTTTGATTTTTGATATCCGAGATAAAACTCCACCCTGAATTTCCTCCAAAAGGCCCTTACGCTTCACTTACAGTCCTTCTGCTGTGTGCGGTTCTTATGCTCATTCCTCCAAAGCTGAAGTTCTTCATGTCCTTGCAGCATGACTCCTGTTATCTTCAGTTACACTGTTTCCCTGGGGGATTTTATTCATAGCTTCAGGGATACTCTGTACCAAAGACTTACAAATCTGAATTTTACATTCACTCATAAGCCTCACTGTTGCCTAAAATACATCTCCCGCCAAAATCCACTTTTATTCTTCTAATTCTTTTTCTTATCTAAGTGAATATCACCAACACATATCCAGTTGTTGAATTCAACTCTTAAATAAGGTGTCTAAGTTCTAAAAATCACACTAATCAAAAATCATGTGTTTATTATATGTTGTACACATCATACATTAGAGAACTTTTTATATTTCTAGAAAAAGTATATCACTGACCTCAAAATTAGCTATCAACCTCCAATATTTGACTCTAAAATATTTGACAATTTGATTAAAATTTTAATGTCAGTTTTCTTTAGATAGGAGAGCAGGACATTTTATTATGTTTGCCTTCATAAGGTAAAACCATTTTTTGGAGAAGGCCTGACTTCCATACTCCCAAAGAATTTGCAGGTGCCTCACAGAAATAACTGAAATGTCCAACCCCCTGTTGACAATGACCATACTGGGTGGTAATTCTGTTCGTCTTCTATGTGTCACCTGAGAACAGCAACTGTCTGTAAGAGCTGCGCGTGGAACAAGCTGCCCAGATATGTTCAGAGGTGCATTCATTTTCTTCAAAGTTCTTGGCATCTCTCAGATAGTCTTCCCAGGCAGTGGGAAATTACCCCCGCTCTTTCTCATTTTTCTTCTCCCTCCTGCTCAGGATAGGTATTATATGGCCGTAAAGGTAGAGATGTTAGTTACATCCACACACTTCTGCTACAGACTTTTGTCACATACCCTGAGTCATTCTTTCTTTTTTTAAAATTTGGTTTCTGAACTTTTTTTAATTGTTGTTCAATTACAGTTGTCCCATGAATCATCTTTCTTTAACCTAGTCTACAAAAACATCAAACTCATCTAAATGTTCAGACATTGAGAATGAAAAGCCAGACAAGATTAAGGCTATTTCTGTTTCGTTTCTTTTTCGCTCTTTCCTTCCAAAGGCAAGGAAAGCTGACGATAATTGAGCAGGAAGAAAGGAAATATCAAATAAGTGATAAAAATATTTGACGAGCGTCTCAAAATACTATCTCACCAAGCCACATAATTTAATTTCATATATATTGTCTGCATTTCTCACAAACTCAAAACTCAGTGAAGGCAGGAACCGCACACAACTGTTTTGTCTTTATAATCTATTGGTGCCAATGTCAGAGACATTTCAAAGGAACATACATTGATGGCTAATATAAATGGGTATGTATTCTAGAAAACCCTTATCTGGCATCTTCTTCATATGCAGAACTATTCCCAGGAGTTGTAGCAAAATTGCTTATCCCTATGGCCAAACAGAGAATAGCATTCAGATTAAAGATAAGGAGCGGCATCCCTCTGATTCACATCTCTTTATGAAGATTATCAAATCCCTTGGAGTTATTTAAAACAACAGCAACAACATTATTCGGAGTTAAGATTTAGATCTAAATGAGAATTTTAGGAAGCTAACAATCAGAAGCCAAGTAGGCAGCTCTCTTATTATCCTTTGGAAGCCTTTGGCTTGTTTTATTGCAGATTTAATCTTTCGGATGTATTATTGGGCATGAACCAAAGCCAAACATGTTTAACTAGTAAAGCTTGGCAGTTATTTCAGAATTGCTCAATGGAATGTGTTATTACAGTTTCAAATGATGTTTTAAATCTGTTAAACTGAGTGCATTTTTCTTAGAAACCATACCCGTGTCTGGAATTATAAATCACAATTATTTGAATAAGAAAGTTAGATTGCTAGATCTAGCTATTTAGAAGATCATTTCACAGATTTTTATATTTTCATTTGTTTCATGGGTCAGTTCACCGTCAAAATACACTTGATGAAAGCTAAACTCATGATTGATATTTTTGGTGGATAATATTCTGAAATACTTCCATTGAAAATTACTGATTTACTTATAATTTTTAATACTAAATCTAAATATGTACTTCTAAGACTGATGTAATGTCTGCTGTGGTGTGTGATGGACTTTATTTAATAAATAGCTATGGAATGCCTAGTCTGTTCTATGAACCTTTGGATTAAAAAGAATAATTAAAAAAAAAAAACACTACTGACCCTGTTTGCAATATCTATATTGTTATTAACTAGACCATCTCACATTTTCTTTCTTAAGTGTTAAAGGCTCACTTAATTAAAATAAGCTGATACCAGGTCAATTTTTTTTTCTTCACTTGCTCTCTCTTTGCAGTAAACTGCATAGAAAGAATGCAGGAGTGGGCATAATACAACATATAAGCAAAGTATAGCATGCATGCGTATTTTTAAAACTACATTTTATTTTTTATTATTTTTATTGAGATAAATTGGCATATAATATTGTATAAGGTTGAGGTGTATAACATGTTGCTTTGGTACATGTATATAATGTAATATGATTACTATAAAAGCATTTGCTAACCCCTTTATTGTATTACATAATTACATTTCTTTTTTGTGTTGAGAACAATTAAGATCTAGTCCCCTAGCAATTTTGAAGTTTACAATGTAGTCTCGTTGACTATAATCACTATATTGTTCTTTAGATCTCCAGAATTTATCTACAAGTTTACATTCTTAAATTACGTCTCCCCAATTCCCCCACCACTCAGCCCGTTAACAATCATTCTACTCTCTGTTTCTATGAATTCACTTTTTAGATTTCACGTATAAGTGATATCATACAGTATTTGTCTATGCCTGACTTATCTCAGACCTCAAGTTTCATCCGTATTGCTGTAAATGGCAAAATATCCTTGTTTCTCATGGCTAAATAATATTCATAGATAGATGACAGATAGATATATTCTCTACGTATCCATTTATCTAGTAATGATCTCTTAGGTTATTTCCATACCTTGGTCACAATGAATAATTCTGCACTAAACACGAGTGTGCAGATTTCTCTTAGAAATACTGATATCAGTTTCTTCAGATATCTACCGAGTGGAATTGCTAGATCATAAGACAGTTTATTTTTCAATTTTTATTGAAATAAACCCAAGTCTCTTCATTTATACATTGTCTATGAAAGCCTTTGTGTTAAAGTGCAGAGTTGAACAGTTGTGGCAATTATGGTCCACGAACCTAAAATGTTCATAAAGTTTTCCAATCCATGCTCTAATAGAATAACTAATTTAAAAATGTAAATTCATAGGTTCCTGTGTAAAATTTTCCTTGCCGTAGGAAGACCAATGAGCGTATATCATCACACGTTTTATAAAATATGGCGTGGAACCAGCATGGGCATGAGCGGAAGATAAGGGCAGGGAGAGACGCGGCGACAAGACGCAGCTGCAGGAGAACTTGAAGAGAAGACAACAGCCTGTGCAAACGTAGGCAAGGGTTGCACAGGGAAAGCAAGCAGGAAGAAGGTTTTCTGTGTGGAGTCTTAGAAGCAAGAGTTCTAGTTTTTAGAACAGTTTTAAAAATCACAGCGGACATACAGTATTATTTTAGTACACCTCAGTGATTAGACATTGTATAACTTACTATGTGATCATCCCGCTAAATCTCCCACTCATCTGACACCATACATAGTTACTAGAATATTTATTGACTGCAATCCCTATACTGCACAAAAGTAAATGAAATGTTAGGACCATGTTGGTTCTCTAGCCATCTTGCAAAGGTGAGATATTTTTGCCCCGTACCCTAAAATATGGTAGAACATAAAGTCTGAGGATGCTAACCCATAACCAAAACGGGATGAAAGGGTCATAACTAACTCAATGAGGCGTACGGGAGAAGGCAAGACAATCTCCAAAACTGGCCCCCAAAATAGCTTGAGGTAGAAAAGTAAAAGCAAACTGGCTTGGGTTTCATTTTGATGACAGGGTGGGGTCAGATGACTCGTGATGTAAGTGCCCTTCCTGTGGCACCAAAGCAAAGAGCACAAGGGAGTTGTAAAAAATGACTCATCTCAATAGTCAGTGTTTTTAAGAAATTATTACTGAGCAGCAAGTGAGATCCTACTGCCCACCATCCTCCAGGCAAAATTCTAGAGGCAAAGGTTTGGTGATAAAAGAAAATAGTCTATATTCAAAAGCTTCACAATTTTGGAATTAGTTTGATGCAGACACTGGCCTGCAGTGTCCTCAGCATCAAGGCTGAGACATGAGACAAATTCACAGGGACTGCCGAGTTCTGTGGAGGAAAAGGGGAGGCATGGCCAATCTCTCAAGTGGAGAACAGACCAACATTTGCCTTAACAGGCTTTTATTGTCTTTCTGGGCACATCACATTGAGGGTGTTTTTCATTTCCTATGCATAGGTCCTCATTGACTATGCATAGGATCATTGTAGGTGATTACCTTTTACAGATAACAAAGGAGAAGATGCTGCTAATTACATCAAGAAAGAAGAATATTTGCAAATGTAAAGGGAAAAGTGATTGGACTGGTTACACTTGTCTTTGGAAGGTTTAGCATGGATTTTAGGAAGTTACGGTAAGCCATTGCTGCCTCAATTCAGGGTGAGGGATTTTAGTAAAAAGCAAGTCCAATGCAGGCCTGATTGCCTGTGGGAGAACCTGTCCGTGGGCTTGGGCCCAGCTCCCACTTGGAGGGACCAGTGGAGAGCGACACGGGACCCAGATAATATATAAAAGCACACAGTTTTGGGAGAATGGAAGGCTTCTGCCTCAGAGCTTGTTCCCTCCAGAACAACCGAAGAAGAATAACCCTGCCATCATCTGCCAGGCCGGCCTGATCCTAGGCTGCACCCAGAGTTCCTTCCCATCCAAAACACCATCCTGTAGGAAACACAGGCAGCTACAGCATAATCATCCTGGTGTCCCTGAGGAAGAAGAGAGCCAGTGAGCCAGCCCAAGGGCCCAAGAACCCTTCTTTTATTTCAAATCTTCTGGCCCATAATTCCATCCACTCTGGAGGCATTCAGTTCTCAGCCAATACATCCTAGACTGTTTACCATCACCTCCAGCAACCTCCTCCTACGGCCCCTCCCCACTCCTCCCCAGTGATCTGATCAGATCTCTCTGTATCAAAATCATACTAGAATGTAAATATAGAGTTCCGAGTTTCAGTTTTATTTACATAATTGATATTTGGTATCTCTTAACCTCCAGCTCATGCTTGAGCAAAATGAAAATACTAGGTCTCCCAACCTCATAGGTGCATTTTGATGTTCAGGAGAAATACTGGTGGAAAACACTGACAACTAAAAAGCGCAGCAGGCGCAAGTGCGCCTCCTTTATATGATATGTGAGTGCCTTACATCGTGTGGCTGGGGGTTCCTTGTTTTAAAAATGCTGTTATTTGAGTGCAAAAAACTCAACTACAGTTGTTTGAGTGAAATTTTGTAGATAGCTCTAAGTATTTTTGAAAGTAATTGTAAGCCTGCTTTTGTATCATTTTCACAGAAATGTTACTGTCATAAAAATGCAGTTTCGAAATTACTTTTGTCTTCACTTCAGCAGGGAGAAAGAATAGTGTTGTAACCTTCTTGCTACATGTTGACACTAGTAAATCAGAAAACTTAGGATAGAAATCTTTACCAACAATAACAGATTTTCAAGCATTGTGTCAGTGCCAACATTCAAATAGACACTAAGAAACAAGTCTTCAGATGAATGCCCTGCTGTTTCCGGTGGAAACATGATAAATATCTTCTAATTGAAACACTTTATAACTATTCCTACACTTTAATTTATGGCTAAAACTATGCTTTCTAACAGCAACCCACTTGACATTTACAGGCTGAGAAGAATATGCCTTATTTGCTTCTGCTGATTGTAAAAATGATAATAATAATAAAGTAACTAGGAACTCTCTGCAACAAATGTTGACCTCTAGGCTTAAGAAAAGGAAGCTATGGAGGTTCTCAGTATTAAATCACCACGATGATTTTCTTGTTAAAAAGACAACAACAACAAACAAACAAATAAAACAAAAGATTACACCCCTGGTTTCAAAACTAAGATACACTAAAATCTAAAGCAGCTTAAAAATTCTACAAAACTCTTATTAAATGATCTATTTCCAGACATTTTTTATATCTCCTTTTTGTTATTTTAAGTTGTTACTAGGTGACTAATAGCAATGCTATGTGAGGGGATATGTTTTATTTTTAATCCTTTTTAATTGTTTCAGTAGAAGCAAGACATGAACAGATCAATTATGCACTTTTAATTCTCATTGAAAACAGTATTACTAATTTATTTTACAAAAATAAATTTTAAATATGTGTATCTCCTAAATACTTTGATCAAAGTCATATTCCAATTTAATTCACGTCTTGGTAATTAGAAATTATTTTTGTTTTAATATACATATTTTTTAAATTTTTACAAGGGTTTATTTGAGCCAAACTGAGAATATATGCTGGGGACAAGATCTCAGTGGCTCCAGAGAATAACAGCGTTGCAGCTTCTTTTATGCACTGGAAAGTAAGGAGGGAAATTACAAGGAGGGGAGAGAAGCCAGGCAGGGATTGGACTGCTGGACAGGTAACAGGATGGTGGGCTCTGCTGAGGGTAATTATTTCAAAACCAGGTTCACCTGGATGCGCAGAAACCATGCACAGGGCTTGCTCAAGGCAAAGAGAAACTTTTCTCAAAAAGTTGTGTGTCTGGGCCGTGACTACACACCATGACCCTCCCAGTTAGGAATTTATGATTAGGTTACCTAGTGAGGTTATTTTCATGGACCCCTTTTTCTTATCCACACTTTCCCCTTTTGGTTATAAACCAGCTGAAAGGATGCATGGAAGACCAATCTCTTGGTCCGATAGTGTGTTCTCACAGTTCTAGGAAGGCTGGGTCTGAGGATGTCTCAGTAGTGATCACATCTTGTTGACCATCAGGGATAGGGCAAAACTGAAACCATGGGATCTGAGTTGAGGCCAAAAATGTTCCTAAAAAGGGGAGAGCAGGTAAATAAAAAGCAGTCAGGCGTTATGGCTTTCGTTGCAAACAAACAAAACAAAACAACACAACACAATGCTGTAGAGCTATTCTATCTTGTGAACCATCATAATCTGAGGCGTTTTTCTGCTTCATTTTTCTGTATTTGGCATCTAAATAACA